>JAZGTK010017026.1:0-12457 GCA_036877625.1 Ambastaia sidthimunki
ACAACATTAATATTAAAAATATGACTTTCTCTCACCTACAGCCCAGTGGTTTCCCCGTGGATAGACTTTTCCAATTGGTTGCGGACCGTCAGACGCATGAACACCACAGACCACGAAAACCAGAGTTATTGATACAGCTAATCTGTGTTTCCATACGACGCACATAACGCCCATGTAGGACTGTATTCTCTTAACCTCCCCTGGTCAATATTTCTCTAATAGCTTGACCAGTTATGAACACTATAGGTCCCTCTAACGGTGCATGTGCGTAATCGGTTCATTTATATGCTTCTGTGACGACAAGCACTTAGAAAGTGAGAAGATAATGACGTGATAATTTCGCGTGCTATAGAAAAAATGGTCGTGCCAAGGTTAGATGACTTGTGCAGAGTAATACGATGAAAGTTTAATGCCCCCTTGCAGGGATTCTGCGTCAGTTCGTGGGGTAGGTCACTTGACATAAAAAAATCAGTTTGTCATGTTGAGCTAACCTGTCATTATCTCAGCCACGGGCTATTATGCTTGCAAGACAGATTGAATGTTAAGTGTCATCGGTATTTCATTAGATAAAGGGTAAAAATAGATTTTAATGGATAAAGACCTATTGTATTCTCGTGCCATTGGTGCAATAGAGCACCAATGCATTTTAATGACTCACATAATATGACATTGACAAAAATGTCAGAAATAAAGAAAGTGAAAGTAAAAAAGTAAACAATAATGGTAATTTGTGATAATGGATATGGCAGCCTGAAGCCAGAGATACGTGTTGCTCTATAGGGCCTGTTTGTCAACATATCTCCAGTTACAAATCCATATATATTATAATAACCTAATATAAGAGAATTTGAGATATACTATACATACAACAAACAACTCGTGCAAAACTATGGCCTTTTGTTTTTGCCTAAAATTCAAGGTGACTTTTTAAAAAAATTTAATGAAAATAAAATCAAGAACAAAACAATTGATGGTTTCTCAAAGACTTTATAATGCAAACTGGACATCAACACCATTGATTCGTTTCCATTATGATCTACAATGGCTTGGCACTCGTCGCCGATATCAGCTGTTAATTTTCACACCCTTCAGGAAGCAAACAACGCGGAATAAATGTTCCGGCAAATCTCCACAAACAATCACATGACACAAGCAATGCACAAGAACAAAACGCCTTATTAAAAGAATGTTCTCAGTACTCGACAAACATGCACTTTAATGCCGGCATTCAACGTCACTGAACGAAGACAATGTCCGCAACAATCTCATTCACGAGCTTGTTGCTTGCGGTTGTACTGGGATGGAAAAATCAACATTTGAACAATGCATGCACGGACATAAGGTGATATGAGCTTTTCTGTACGTGCTGTAATTATGTACATGAGTGTTCTTATTGGTTTAATATTTTAATATATTTTTATGGATTTAAAATTTCAGGATAGCATGACACAAATAGCAGAGTGTGAGAAAGTTTTTTAAGTGCCATAAAATAATGTGTGTGTGTGTGTGTGTGTATGAATGTATGAATTGCCAAACTTGGCCTACACGTCATTTCTCTTCTTTGGTTCCCACAGGAATGTTGTAAGAAAAGCATTTTTGGTTCCCCAATGAACCTTTCAGGCAATGGTTCCTTTAAAAACCGTTTCTTTCTAGCCTTTTATGTAGTCTGTAGAACTTTTTACATCTACGTAGAAGAACATTTTGTGCAACAGAACGGTTCTGTTGATGTGAAAGGTTCTTCCTGGAACCATACAACTAGACAAAGAACCTTTGGGTAGCTTTAGGTCTGTAAATATGTGTAAATCACATGTTATTGTTTACTTTATTACTGATTAAAGGTTATTATGAAAATAAATGGCATTAAGTTGTTAAGATAAACAGAAATTTAAAGATACTGCTATGAATCCTAATTCGGAATAAGTTATAACTGGCAGTGAAATTAAAATGCAACGTACAGGATACCAATACCAATATGTGTATAAGACTGAACTCTTTATTCATGTTTTCTTTAAACGGAACCCATAAACATTTTAATTTTATGACCAGAATGAATGTTATACCTAAAATTCACCACTAGATGGAACTATTTCTTTTCAGTTTGTGTTTTACAGACCACCCTGCGTTTACTACGCTATTGCTAACAAGAGAATTTATCACTTTACAAGTATGACAGCCTTGCTACAGTATGACAGTTTAAACTATAATAATAATGAAATCTCAGTAACAGCTAAGCATTACTTAGGAAAATATGATTCTTTGGATGTAACATAACAAATGTTTATCTGAATGTTTCATTTCTTTATTTGTTCCTTAATTTATGTTTCTCTCTTTATGCAATGCCCTAAAAATCATTATTGCCTATAACATTGCATTCAGAGCTACAATTAAAATTACACATAAAATTACACGTTGAGAATCATTTGTTTTGGGGAAATGATAATAACATAAAAACTACTTTTTTCATGTTCTTTGACAAAATGGACACAGAGTAGAACTGAGCCATTGTGCAGTTGTTAAAAGGACTGTCTGTTATGGTGAGAAAAATGTTGCTGTATGTATCTTAGACACATTTTGTTAATGGCTTTCAGTCTGTCAATTATCTGCTTTGAAAGCTGAAAATGTAGCTAGTTAAGGCCTTTGACTGAGCGGTTAATAACCGTCTGAGGGCAGAATGATTTTCATGTTTCTGGAACAACAGAATTTAATCTTCAAACTCAAATAATGTGACACTGACAGTAATGTGCAGTCTATCATATCATTATGTTTTCTAGTGCATTCACCACACAAAAGCCCTAATGTTTTTCTGTCACCGCAAAAAAATTAAAAGGACCATCTTATATCTTTTGTAACAACCACAATGCAATAAATGTTTTAGATCTGTTAAAAATTAAAGCTAGTTTTGAATGCCTCGGGCCGAGCAAATGAGTAGTTGTTTTTATAAAGCACAGATTAAAGATGAAAAGGTCAGTGATGAAAAGATGTCAACATAAATGACCTTCAGACATCCAAGTTCACTCATCTATCTTATGTTTCAGGCTATTGTTGTCCTTTAAAATTGTGTTTTGGCTAAAAATGACTTTTTGTGTACAATATCCACCATATTTGCTTACAGCTTTTGTTTAATATGTATTC
Organism: Ambastaia sidthimunki; assembly: GCA_036877625.1. Lineage (NCBI taxonomy): Eukaryota > Metazoa > Chordata > Actinopteri > Cypriniformes > Botiidae > Ambastaia > Ambastaia sidthimunki. Next base: position 3,133 of record JAZGTK010017026.1, read on the forward strand.
TAAGCATTTAGCATGTTGTCCTAAAATATGGTTATTTATAAGCACATGTATGTGATGAGGTTGTTTATTGGAAAATCCCTGTCGACATGCACATTGCTGGTGTGTGACGCAAAGGCTCATGGGAAACAGGTTTGATCCTGATAGAATCTGAACTGGGTGGCAGTCACACACCACACGTATATAAACGACCTGTAATAAAAGCATCGTTCTTTAACGTGAGGTTGCAATGCATCTATAATCTGAAAATATAATGGGAACAGCCACATACTGTAATAAAAATCTAAATCACAAGGAACGTGTTTAGACATTAGATCCGCCCCTGACGACCGCAAGGAGCGAATCTGGGCATCACCGCAGTGATTCATGGGTAAGTGTGTCACAAAACCAACAAACCACAAACTTTCCCGGTAATCGTCCATTGTGTTCTTTAATTTCGATGTCACAACAGCATTTTAAATGACGCAGGGCGTGTTTTTCGAGAGAGATCGGAAGGTTTGTTTTCGGGGCAGCACTGAATGGTGGGGGTCCTTGGGAAAATGACTCCAAAAGGACAAGGAGATAAACAATATCCACACGTTTTCCTTTAATAACAAGCGCAAAGATAATGCGCACTTTGCGCGAATTGCACCGTGACGTCAAAGTCAAACGTTACAATGTTGCAAGTGTCAGAATCATGACGCATATGAAGAATCAATAGGACGCCGCCGGTCACGTGGTCGCTCTTGCATCTCGGGGGTGGGCAGCAGCGGTCTCTCCATGTCTTATTGCTGTATTCGGCAGGCAGGCAGGGAGAAAGCCATGTATTGTCGATCAGTTAGAATTGTGCTGTCATGGGCAACGTTTTGCAAACGTTTTTTCTGACAGCACTGCAATGTTTGTCCCATTTCCATGCATACTGATGATGTCTGTCATTCTAGGTTCTGCTGTTCTGATGAAAGTACAGATGCATTTGGTGGCAGCAAGAATCATGGCTGGCCTTCTTGCGTTTTGTATTTCCTTTCGCTGCCCTGCTGATGAGAAGAGTCTCCCTCACACGCAGGCTTTTAATTGAGACACGGCCCCTCATACAGTAACCCACGCAGGTAGGTCAGCATCTGTTCTTTGCTCTTTGAAAGGATGTTTCCAAAAGCTGTCATTGTGTGTTTTCCTGCTTGCACAAGGCCTGGACGGTTGTGGATAATGGCATTATTTGCATTATTTGGTGTAGTGTGGCTGCGGTCAGATTTTCTGAGCTGAATTTTGTGCATTTGTAACTGCAGTGTGTTGGTTTGTTGTGCAGTAGTCACATGAATTTATATTCTTCTCATTTCAGTTTTCCAGAGTCATCACAGAAGTGAAAAACTCAGTCTTTATATAATTCATGGGCCTGGGGTAAAAAATAAAATCACGCAGGCCACAGTGATCAGGCCAAAGTCAGTCTTTTCATAACGTTATACAAAAAACATTAAAAATACATGCTTGCCTTTCACTGAATCTTTGAGCATTGTTTTGAATTACTCATTTTAAAAGCACTCATTTAATTTAACAAAAGATGTGCTATCCACACAGAAGATTATCTCAGTGTTAAAGGTCAGAGTTCATAAGTTCACTCAGGACTGGCTTGCTATTGGCCGGTCGGTCTGCTGGTCGATAAAGTGTTTGATTGTTCTCAAGTCTTGAGTTTAGTATTTTTGCTTTTTGTCTAAGTGCATCTGAAGTATTTTTATTTGCTTGGTTAAAGCATCTGTGGCTTATTTTTCTATTTACATAACTGTTAATATAACGCAATGCTAAATTAAATTAAACATATTCACAGCAATACAGACATGATTTACAATCTTTTGTAAAGCTGCATTGTGTATGTAATGAAGTCATCTAAATGTTAGGTACAAGCTAGCCAGGTACAAGCCCATGTCATCGTGGGCTTTTGTTTTTCCTGCTTGATGTCTCTCAACGTCATTCCACGTCTCCCCTTGCAGCCCCCTCTTCTCATATTTCCTCATTTTTTTCCATCTCTGCTCAGCTTCATCTCTCCTCAAATCTGTTTCTCCTCTCTGGTGGTGACTGCAGGGTCTCATCTACGTGCCCCCCCTCCCCCAGTGCACACAGAGACAAAAGGCCAGGGCTGCTTGTTAGCGGGCTATCCACTTCCTCGTTGCTCTGCCTTGTGTTCGCAAAGGCTCCATGATCCAGGCTTGTAGTGGCAAGGGAAAAAGTCACAATCACAGAATAAGGCCTGGCTGGTGTGACTTGTGACACAAGCCTTTTCACAAAGACTTCTGGTAGTAGGCGAATGGAGAAGGAGGGTAGGGCGAGAACCTACTTTTTCTCTGTTTTTGTGTCTCTGTTTGTGTGTTCTTATATGTGTCACAGCCATTGTTTTCCTTTTCAGAGGCTCCTTGCTCAGGGCTGGAGAATAATAAAGAGCAGCTATTTTAATTGACGAAGATCCGTTTTCTTTCCCTTCTTTCTCTTTTTCTGAGGCAAAAAAAACGAGGAAAGGAAGTAGGGACAGTGGATAAAAGAGAAGAACAGGGACCATGGAGAGTGTGTGTCTGTGTGTGTGAGAGAGAGAGGGAGAGAGAGAGGGAGAGGGTAGGCAGAGAAGGAAATGGAACAAATGCAGTTCTGCAGAATGGGGTAAAACCAAGAGGCACAATCAAAGAGAGGTCAGGTACTGAGCCTGTTTAAATTCTACTTGCTATCTATTTGTCTTGTTTTTGTATCAGGAAACGGGCAGGGTGTTGTGCTTTTGGCTTACACAGCGTTTGTGGTTTTCTTTTGGAATGTGCGTCTGTTGTTTGTCTTGCATTTTGTGTTTCTTGCCATCTGTCCGTCCATCCATCCACACAAACCATCTCTGAACCTCTGGTGTGCATGTTTTCTTCATAAACACCCTCAATAGTCTCTGTTTTTCAGGCCTAGTTTTTGATTTACCTCGGCAACATGAATTCCAGACTAATTCTGAACACATATCTCCTCCAAACCGCAGCCCATAATATTAACACATCCTCAAAGTGAGATTTTGCAGAAATCTGGAAGATTTCATGGCGAGCAGGCAGAGAAACGGACAGCTCTTGGGTCTCCAGTGTGGCTGCACTGCAGCACACATTATGCAGGGTGACCGGAACCGGTTGAAACCGGTTTGAGGCAGACGAGGAGGCTCTGAAACAATACAGTCACTGTGCTACAGGCAGATAGCCGACTGCTTCATGGCAGCCAGAATGGCTACAGGGTCTTCAGAAGTGATGTAGCCCCCAAGCAAGGGCATCAGAGAGACGTTTTTGCACACCTTAACACTGTTACGCACGTCAAGAAGGGAGGCAGCCAAGAGCTGCTCCTTCCATGAAAGCTTAGCAGACAGAGTGATCAGCTACAATGCTGGTCACTGTAGTTTTATTATGATGGTCACCTTTTAGAAAGGCTGTGGCATGGTGTCCCTCCTGGAGGAGCTTTTCCTGATGGGCCCTTCCCTGTGCAAAAAGTGGATTTTTTTTCTCTGATGTCAGGGAGGAGGGAGGTGGTGGTGGTGTTTTGTTGTGGAGGTGGAGAAGAGGGAGAGAAACAGAAAGAATAAAGGAAGGAAGGAAGAGAAGAAAAGCAAGATTGCTATGCTGTAGATTTGTCGGAACGCCGAGGGTGAGGAGTGGCTCATTTGCATGTTTCAGTGTTGCAGTGGTTTTGCATTGTTGTTTTTAATCTTATTGGGCCTTATGTGTGAAAGATGAGCAGAAAAAATGTCTGTGTAAATTGTTCAGAAATCCATTTGTATGGTAATTGTCCCATTCAATTAAATGTGATAATATATATGCACTATTTACACACAGATTTGTTCTGCTTGTGTTTGTCGAACAGGGCCTGTCGTGTGCACTGTTTTGTGTTGTTTCAGTATATGATGGGCTACAGAGCGTGATGTTGAAGGCTTTTGAAAAAAAAGAGGGACTGAAAATCACGTTAGTTTTGCTCTGAGTGACGCCCTCATTGGAAAACAGCTGCTGGGCTTGGGCTGTGTGGTGTAAATGCGTTTAGGCCTCATACCAGCTTAAGCAACTCGCTGTCTGTCATTACAACACTCATGTTCTCGTATTATTCTCTCATTCGTCCTCCGTCCTTTTGTTTGCCGCTCCTCTGCTTACACCCCTCACCACATTGGCTCCATTGTGTGCTGGGAAGGCCGTCTTGGCCCTGCGCAGCCCGTGCGTGCAGATGTTATGAGCTGTAATGGAGGAAGGTCTGCAGTCCTCCCCCCCATTGCAATGAAAGCAGGCGCAGCCACAGGCAAAATGGGGGTGACTAACCTTGCTAGCATAACACAGCGGCCCTTGTGATTAAATTCTTCTTTTACCACATTCCATAAGATGAAATAATGCTGTTTATATCTTTCTGTGTTTTCAGTTAGTGCTGATATTTTAAAATCTGCCTTTGCAATAAATGTGAACGTGTCTAAGCTTAATAGTTTTAACATGGTGTCTTTCCCTTGCATAGAAATATACGTCTTTAGTGGGCATCGACCGGTTTGAGGTTGTGATGGTAGTGTTTTTTGTATATGTTCTACGATTTGTTCAGGAAATTATGTTGTATTTGTGTCATTCTGATTGTAAATTATTGAACCATTTTCACCAACTTCAGTTGTATTTAAACTCATTTACAGTATGTCAGTTTTAAATAATTCACATTTACATTTTTAAATGCATTAATGTGTTGGTGTCTACAGGCTGGTTTAAATGTAGCACATTAGTAGGGATGTATTGATATACCAGTGCAACGGTTCTGTTTATAATCACTGTTTTGGAGCCACAGTTCAGTTTGGTTCTTTTAATTCCATTTTGGTTTCTTGACTTTAGTGTAAGGAGGAACCCATGGCGGATATTTAGGCCAATATTTCGAATTTTTTCATTATCATAATTTTATATTTTTGAACTATAATTCTGTCTTTAACTGCAAATGATTAACGTAATAGCTTGTGTGAGCTTTGGTGTTAAACTACATGCGAATGTACAAAAATTAATCATTTTACCTGTTTTCGCTGTCTCCAGTTTACTGTAAGTACATTGTGTTACATCAGCCAATCAGCCACATTTCTTTCTTAATATCAGTTCGGCATTGGCCATTTAGTCCTCATTGTTGTCATTTTAGGTACTGCATGGTTTTGCAAAAGATTATAAACTGGTAAAAGAATAATACAAGCTCTGTTGCCTTTAGTATACAATTATATTACATTTACATTTATGCATTTGTCAGACACTATATGCAACTTGCAGTGTTTTTAACATATACATTTTATCAGTATGTGTATTCTCTAGGATTAGAACGCTGCTAACACAATGCTGTACCAATTGAGCTACAGGAACAATCAAATTTAATCTGTTTTAAATGACAATTTTTTTTTTGTTTCTCAAAGGTTTCTAGCTTATTCCCATAAGACCATGGGTGACATGAAAACCCCAGACTTTGATGACCTGCTTGCAGCCTTTGACATTCCTGATATGGTTGACCCCAAGGCTGCCATTGAGTCTGGCCATGATGACCATGATGGACAGCTCAAACACAATGTCCACCATGAAGAGGACTCCCATGTCACCTCTGGTCCAGACATTGGGGTTAGTGTTATTGTCAAGAATGTTCGGAGCTTTGATGCCAGTGAACATACTTTCTCAGAAAAGGATGTCCACCCCACTGTTGGGAATGGACTGCACAATGGTTTCTTGCCCATGGCACCCAACAACAGATACAGCAAAGACAGTGACAAGCTTCAAAAGAGTGAAATTCATGGAATGGCTGGAAATATTTCAACGTTCAACCAGTTTAGTCCGATCTCTAGTGCTGAGGAGTTTGACGATGATGACAAGATTGAAGTAGACGACCCTGCAGACAAACAAAGCAGTTTACCATTCAGACCAAACCCTCTAACAGGTCTGAGCACAAAAACGGAAGAGCCCTGTGGTCAACAAACCAAGCCTTCCATAGCAGATGGCCCATCAAGGCCTAAAACAAATGGCAACTTCAATCATGTGAAAGTTGAGAATAGTAGTGGCAATGGCACTTTGAGAAAATCAAATCTATGTGACCCTCAAAAACAAGGAAAAACTGAAGAGCAGCCCAGGGAAATCTTCAGATCCCAAGAAACGAAGGAGCGTGGAGAATCAGTTGGGGTGAGTGCAACAAAGGCCAAATCATCTGCAAAGCTCTCATCTTGTATTGCGGCAATTGCTGCCCTTAGTGCAAAGAAAGCCAGCACAGAATCAAAATCTCCAGATTCCCTTGCAACGCCTCGAGATTCACCCAGAGAAGCAAAAGAGATCCCAAAAGTTACAGAGAAACCTCCAGAACAGGAGTCAGCTTTGGACCTTCATAAGAAAGTGCTCTCCAAACAGCCTGAAAGCCCTTGCAGTGTTACAAGTGAAAGCAGTAGTAAAGGTTCTCCTTCATCTCCAGCAGGATCCATCCCAGTTATTCCTAAAGTCCGCATCAAAACCATCAAAACATCTTCGGGGCAAATTAAGAGAACAGTTACCAGAGTCCTGCCAGAGTTGGATCCTGAAGGTTTGAAGAAAGGTACAGAATATTCAGCCAATGTTGTTTCACCACTGCTGTCCTCTTCAACCTCTCCTTCTGTATTCTCATCTTCCACCAGAGCATCTCTGCCAACCACAGTAGTAGCAACTTCTGCAGGCTCAGCCATTGAGGTAACAAAACAAATGACCATCAAGCCAGTGGCCACTGCTTTCTTACCGGTCTCAGCTGTCAAAACGGCTGGCTCTCAAGTGATTAACCTGAAACTTGCCAACAACACGACCGTGAAAGCCACTGTTATACCGGCAGCATCTGTTCAGAGTGCCAGCAGTGCCATTCTCAAAGCTGCTAATGCCATTCAGCAACAAACTGTCATGGTGCCTGCTTCCAGCCTGGCTAACACCAAACTTGTGCCAAAGACTGTTCACCTAACCAACTTAAATCTTCTGCCCCAGAAAGCATCAGCGGCTGAGCTCCACCAAGTATTGACAAAGCCTCAGCAACCCATCAAGCAATCCATGTTGGCCCAACAACAGCAGAAGAAACTTTCCCGGGTACAGGTTTTAACCAGTTCCCAAAACTCTGTGGTGGAGGCCTTTAACAAGGTTTTAAGTAGCATTAACCCTGTGCCAGTTTATGTACCCAACCTCAGCCCTCCAACTTCAGCCTGTATTTCTCTGCCATCACGTGGCTACAAATGCTTGGAATGTGGTGATTCTTTTGCCCTGGAAAAAAGTCTCACTCAGCATTACGATCGTAGAAGTGTCCGCATAGAGGTCACTTGCAACCACTGCGCCAAAAACCTTGTGTTTTACAACAAGTGTAGCCTTTTGTCACATGCCAGAGGCCACAAAGACAAAGGTGTTGTCATGCAATGTTCACATCTCATCTTGAAGCCAATTCCAGCTGACCAGATGATCCTGGCACCATCCATAACCTCTAGTGCTCCTTCCTCTTCAGCTAGTCTTGGAGCCTCCATAATAGGGAGTCCAGGTAAAGGAAATCCAACCACAGTGATATCTGCTCCTTCTTCAGCCCCTGTTGTGGCTGCCATGCCCCTGGATAAGGATGTCTCCAAGGTCTGCAGATCGAGTCTGAAGTGCTTGGAGTGTAGTGAGACATTTCAGGAAGAGTCATCTCTTGCTATGCACTACCAACAGGCTGCTGAGTCTTGTGGACAGGTGAGTAATGTTTTCCATTTAGGAAAGTTTATTCTTGTTACAATACAATACCTACTAAAATAGCTTAAGTCAGCCTGGGCTGCTTTGTTGGTAAACTGGCCTGTTTTGGTCTGATTTGGTGTGTCATCCATTTAAGCTGTGGAACTAGCTAAACCAGGTCTCCAGCTAAGGCCAGGTTTACATAGTTTTTGTTGAGCAGAGATGTTATAAAAAAGTACTTGAAAGTGGGTTAAAAATATCTAAATTTTCACCTTGTCTGTTTATTTTCTTCAACCGAAATAGAAAACCTGCACCATTTGCCAAATGCTGCTGCCAAACCAGTGTAGTTTTGCTTCCCATCAAAGGATCCATCAGCACAAGTCTCCATACATCTGCCCTGAGTGTGGAGCTATCTGTCGATCTGTCCATTTCCAGGCCCATGTGACCAAGAACTGCCTGCACTACACACGCCGAGTTGGTTACCGGTTAGTACCGCATCACTTCCTGTAACTCTTAGGGCCCAAAGTAAAGTCCATGCTTCTAAGAAACTTCTCTTTGCTTCCTAAACATGACTTTTTATGTAATCAACAGGAATTTATGTATGAGTATGTGATACATAAATGAAACTCGCTGACCACAAAGTTGACTTAACAGCACTTACTTATGCGTAAAAAGTATGGTGAAATACAAAGTGTTGATAAGTGTTTAATTGGTTATGATTGGAACACTTTCAAAACCGCAATCAAAGCTATTTCTATAATTTTGCCATTTATTCCTGATTGATGCTAAATTAGCGGTGGCTGCCGTTGATTATAGAGGTGACAAGAGGTTATGTTTACGAGTAACACTTTTTTCTGTTTTGGTTTTAGCTGTATACACTGTAGTGTCATCTTTGCTGATGTCGCTGCTCTCAAGTCTCACATTCAGGGATCCCACTGTGAAATCTTCTACAAATGCCCTATCTGCCCCATGGCTTTCAAATCTGCCCCTGGTACACATTCTCACGCCTACACCCAGCATCCAGGAGTTAAAATCGGAGAACCTAAGTAAGTCTTCTAAAAATGTATAATGTACTTGTTATCTTGTCTTGGTTTTATTACCCAGCTAACAGGGAACATTCTTAGAATGTTTTCCAACATTTTCTCAAAGTTTTTATAAACGTTCTTGCAGTAACATTAGTAGAATACTTTTTAAACTTTATTATATATCAAAAACATTTAGTGTTAGTGGAGTGTTTTAAAAATGTTACGTTCTCGTTCAAACATAAAGCAGTAACATTAATGCAACGTACAAAAAACTGAAAATGTGCCCTGCAGATGTAACTGCTGTTGATGGTAGGCATTTTTTGGGTACTTATGCTTTGGTGTAGCTTTTCAGTTGTAACTGTGCTTACATAAGCATTGTGCTACCATCTACATAACAAAACAAGCTCACAGTAATAGTTCCAGTGCAGTGGAGGGAAACTCAATAGGTGTGTCGAATTGGTTCCTTTGGAACACATCTGACCTTATCAGGTGCAGAAAGAAATTATTCACGGTGACTTTACTGTGTCCTCTGTTTGAACCCCCCTCCCCAAATGAGGCTTGTCATGTTCATCAACACTTGCTAATGAAAAGACCAGATGGTTTGCTTGCACTTCCTGTGTCACCTGTAACCATGGAAACATGATCATC
>JAZGTK010017027.1:0-12456 GCA_036877625.1 Ambastaia sidthimunki
AGCACCTCCTACAGCAGCACTGATATATCATTCATTAGACCTCAGTAACAGCTCTGCAGTGAGGCAATGACTCACAGCGCCCTCTATGTGTCCCTGTCTGCCTCTGCTGCCTCACAGCTGGCCTCTGCCCTCTGCTGGCCAATGACCTGAACTGCATGACGACAGCTACACTGCATTCTCTAGACATGAACTCAACTAGGTGAGTTAAAATCTGCTGTAATATCTTCTCTAGTATTCATTTAGTTCTAAAGTTTTACTTTAACTGTAACTAAAAAATGAGTTATGGCTGTATGAAATGTTGCTGTGTATGAAAAAAAATGGTTAATGTGGATAAAAAGAGGCACAAAGACATGAGTGAAAGAGTGAACGTTTTCTAGACGTTGTTTTCATGCCAGAATTTTATTTTAAATGAACCTGTACTTAAACACAGACATACACTAACAAGTCCATATTTGTTAAGTTGGAAAAATTGTTGCAATTGTGTGTAATACATGTTACAAAACTATTTCAGTCAGGTTACCAGAAGTATTGTGAAGATGCTAACCGTTCTCAATCCTAACCTTTTTTCCTCCTAAAGCAACAAAAAATCAAAGGTGCAGTGAGGGGGGATTCATGCTACATGCCTGCAGTGCAGCTGAGGAGGAGCTGTGGCACGCAGCCCTGAACAAAGCACACAAACACAAGAGCTCTTCCATGCAGTGCAGCTGTTGCTTCAGCTCTCCCTCTTGTATCACTCCAGCACACCGCGTCACAAACGCCGCCTGATCCCGAGTTAGCATATAATCAAACGCAGCATTCAATTAAAACATTTTGCTGCAAAAAAACAGCAGGCAGACGAGAGGAGAGAGACGGCAGGGAGGGGAATTGAAAAAAGGAGTGGATATGCAAGACCCTGATTCTCTTTTTAGCGCTATAATAGTGAAATGAACACACATAAATGTGTTAAGAGTGCCTCTTTGCATCTTGTATGGACTGCATGTATTTAATCTGGAAAGCTTATTATGGGCCAGTCATTGCTATGCAAAGCAGCGCCTGACGCTTTTCTCTGGTCTTTTCAGGCCGGTGCAGTGTTTGGCCAATAGGCCTGACCCCCCGCCTCTCATTGGGCATTCATAACATGCAACATTTGCACAATGTATCTCTCAAAGACTGCTGAATAGGGGGCCTTAATACTCATGTAAACAACAGCAAACCAATTACTTAATGAATCAGCCCCACACATAATAAGGCGGCACACAAAGGCTCATAAATGCATTTTTTGCACTGAAGCGTCTGCGTTAAAATTCAATTCTTCAGCTTCACCCGACTTAACCGCAAAATCATCATTATGGTTAAGAAAGAGAGGCACTTGATTTATTTTATTTCTCCTTATTTTTGTGAGATTTGGTCTGAAGCGAGACGTTTAATGTGGCTATCGGCTCAGTGACAGAAGGACAGCTGAATGGAAACAGAGAGAGAGAGATGATGGGAAAAGCACAAGTAGTGTTCTGCTGGTGCTCGAGTGCAGGCGGCTTGTAGAGACACTGAAGCACAAGAAGAGACTGGCAGGAGAAATTCTTCAACGGGACAAAAATAAAAAAACACTAAATTTTTCACCTGAAAGCAAAGATGAGGGATAAAAATGTTTTGTTTTCTTTTTAAGCTAACCGCCTTCTTTACTGTGAGCTTTACAGAATCTCTGTAAGAGTCTCCAGCGGAAGAAGTCTCCAGCGGAAGAAGTCTCCAGCGGAAGAAGTCTCCAGCGGAAGAAGTCTCCAGCGGAAGAAGTCTCCAGCGGAAGAAGTCTCCAGTGGAGTTCTCAGGGGATCAGAGGGAAGATGAGGTTCTGGGCACTGGGGACAGCTTATGTTTATTAATAAGGGCATTCATTGGGCAGACTGACAACCATCAGAGAGCTCTGACAGACTGTGATCATTATACCCTCTCCTCTGCAAACACTGTAAACTAGCTGAGAGAAAGCGAGTGAGGGAGAGAGAAAGAAAGAAAGAGGAGGCAGACACAGAGCAGGCAAAAAGAGAGAAAATGAGCAAGAAGAAAGAACAGAGACTGTCTTTCCTTAAGACTTTCAACGCCCAGGACAGCATGATGCTCAGGAAAGCACATGAAATCAGAGACGATTACTCTTCACAAGGTTTATCCCTCCATTACCTGCCCTGGTGTATTTATAAAGAACAGCATGTTTTGGCAGAGCTGCATCTAAGATCTAAGATCTTTTCTCATCATTCCTGATTTCCTGAAGCAATCAAATAACAGCAATGATGAGATGCTATGCATGAGAATACGGCTTGAATGATGTCTCCACGTGAACTCCTGTTAATGATGCTAAGAGCCATTCAGAGACAAACACACACTGTTTTTTTATTAAAATAACAAAAAGAGGCAGAAAAGGGCTTGAGCAAATGTACATTCCAGCTATTCTGTGTTGACGAATGGCTGTGTTTGACTACATTTTAATCAGCTATATTATGTTAGCTTATAATTTTAAGATTGTTAAAAGAAATCCCATTGACCAACAATTTGTCTTGATACACAGTACAAGTTTAAGTAAGTTTAGTGTTGTGCATATTTGCTAATTAAGGCCATTATTAGTCATTTTCACATTGGCTATTAACCTTTTTAGATTGACAAACCCTGTAAATATTTGAGTATAAAGGTATATAAATTATAGTATACCGATTATAAAAGAATAAACATTTTTTACATTTATGTGTGAAAGTGGTGGTACTTGAATTTAGTTATGTATGCAAATAATACATACCACAAAATATAGACAAAGTTTTTTTATTCAAAATTTCAGGCAAAATGACAATTTTCTGAGAATGTGCCAGAGAACATAATTTTATTCTGAACATAACCTGCTTGCACGTACAAACTCCACAAACTGAAGACACTTCTAGAAAACAGTTACTATGTACCACAAATGTCACAGTTCAGGCACACTAACATTAAGAACAATATAAATAATGTAACCAAACAAAGACTTTAATATTTAAGAAAGACTTTAACAGTTCATTATTTACATGCACAAACACATGAAGCAATGCATAAACAAGGATTGTTTGCCCTCATGTTATTACATTTATTCAATTGGGAGATGCTTTTATCCAAAGTGACTTACAGTGAATTCAAAGTATATATATATATATATATATATATATATATATCTATATTTATATCAGTATTTGTATTCCCTGGGATCGAACCCACAACCTTTGTGCTGCTAATGCAACGTTCTACCAGTTAGGCTACAGGAACACTTTTTTATTATTGTTTATTATGTAACAGTTGTTATTATTGCTCCATTACCTGAAGACCCTTAATCCTCTTCTTCACTCCTCACAGCAGCTGGTATGTTTTGCTCTCTAAAGGAAAGGGAGACAGAAAAAACTGAGATGCAAAAGCAGCTAGTCAAATATTTGCCAAAGACCCAGACTTCCAACCTTGCAGAGCCCTAGTGTTTGATGAACCAACAACAGCTCTTTAAGGCCACTGATGAGTAAAGACATGAGGTGAAAACAGAGTGAGCACTAAACTATTGATCTAATCCAGACTCACACAGACTGGCCACATCCCGGAAAAAGATGCCATCAGCTTTTGTGTTGCCACACCACCACACCATTCCATTTAAAACACTTTCAAAAGTCTTTCACGTTCTGTAAACTTCCAAATGTGAGATCTTTAAACAGTGGGAATTCAAGCTTAAACTGCTTTATTAAAAGGAGGCAAACAACAAGAAAAGTGCCAAGAGAAACAAAAGCATGCAAGTTTTAAATGATGAAACGTTAAAAGCAAACAGAAAAATAAATCGCAACTTTGAGTGAAGAAAAAAGAAGAAAAATCTCATTATGCCAAACATTTATAGAACGGCTGCAACAAACATGTTTTTGTGGCCCGTTTCCCTGGTATAATGACTGCAAAATATCGACATCAGTACCATGTAGAAACAGCATCAAGTAAATTATTTTGCCATATACATAAAACGCTATTGTGTGCAATGTTTACTGACACAGATGGTAAGAAGAGCAAGATGTGGATGTTTCCACTGATGACTGAGTGATACATCGTGAGGGCAACAGAAATGGACACAGTCTTCATTAGCCACCTGTAAACAGCTCATAAACAGCCAGGGACAGTAGAGGCAGTTTTCTACCACCACAATGCTTTTGATTAGTTGTGGTGAGAAGCTGGACTTCTCTCCGTGGCAATCTTGGGCTAGCTCTGCGCATGAAAGGCACAGTTTGAAATCAGATAACCAAGTGCAATAATGGATAGTTTTACATTTCTGAGCTGGTGCTAGGACTCGCTACCCGAGGCTTTTCAAAGGATGCCTTGACATCCAGTCTTTTAATTCTGCCTCTGGCCGGCATTGTTTAGCAGATAATGAGAACCAATGACAGATCCTGTGCGGCCGGCAGACAATTAAACCACTGCATTATGTGCTCTGAGAACCTCAGTTTCACTTGCACCCACAGGAGAAGAAAAGATACGGGTTTGTTTTCTCTGGCGATAATTAGAGAAACTGCTCCACTCTTCAGGGAGAACTTTGACCTCTGATTCACCTTGATCATCATTTCACAGCTATCCAGTTGGGAAAAAGTAACCCCCATTATCTACTGCGCGAGGAGAAAGACAAAACAGGCACGGCACTCCAGAACGAGCGGTTCTTCGATCTGCCTTTTTACCTCTAATAGGAATACTTTCCACAGGGCTTTGGTCGGCGCTGTCCTCTTCAGCACTTTGGATTTCTGAAACAAAGAAAATAGAAGGAAAGCACAGCTCTGAGAGATGGTGGGAGAATGACCCAGGAGAAAGAAAGAGAAAGGTCTGGGAGGGGAGCTTTTTGAATCTGAACAGCAGGACTGAGTGAGACAGGTTTAAAGAGAGACTGAAGGCTGGCTAGCTTTGTCAGAAATGAGATTTGGGCAAAAGTGTATTCTCATGAGGGCCGCAGAGCTCTGACATCCTGCGAGTACTCAAGGTCTCCTTTTCCTCTGTCAGAACTGATCTATAAGGCAAATGTTTTCCTGCTTTAGAACTGGAAATGAGTCATTAATGCTATTTGGCTGGTCATTACTCTGTACAGCTGTGTATTCCTCTTAATATTTTTAAACTGCCCTGATACATGGATTACAGGCAATTCATTTGGACTCAGTTTTTTCGCATTTGCAAATACTTTTCCTTGTTGTTTCTCTGAGTTGTCCATCAAGCACACAAACCTTGCTTCCCAGTGGTTGGAGAATATGTTTTAAAAGGCCTGGTGGGCCTGATTTCAACACTGTTATTTAGAAGGGAGAGCAAACTGCAGGATAACATGTTCAACGGCTGCTGATGTGTGTCAGATTCACAGGTCAGAAGTCTCTTCAACAGCTTGTATGACAAGGAGATGACCACTCCAGCAGGCTCTGATATATTTACCATGCCCAGTCCATGTGTAGGGTTGAGAACAGCTGATCATTAAAAAAAACTGTAAACAAACATATTTGGTTCCGTTTGTTTGTCATGTATTACATGACACTACCACAGTGTTCCTTGTACCACTACTGAATGTACTAGTGGTCAACCAATCAAGTCTTTTAAACTTATACTTGGAAATCAATGCCAAATTGCCATAAATGCCAATATACAGTGCTCTCCATAAGTATTGGGACAGTAAAGAAAAAAATTGGAAAGCAACGTACACAACTGATACTACACAATCCTGCTTTTAATGTGTGAACAATGATGCAACAGGAAACAGATGATCACAAAAACACATCTTCCAATCTCAGATGAAGGGAGGAAACTCCAGCACTCTTCTAAATTGGTAAAACATTAATGTGTTCAAACAGCCAAATAACAAAATGTGACATTCTGTAATCTTGCCTTATATTCATCTTTTAATCATAAAAAGATTTCTTGACATCTAAGCAAACATGTTATTGTGCTACTTTTTGGTTCATTTTTAATATATGTTTTTTATTTTAATAACTACAAACCTGGTTAATCATAATTGGCTAATTATTAGTTATTAGTCTGTTAAATCCACTTTTGGAGACTTTTTAAGATGTACATCATGTCAAATTAAATATTTTAGTGTAATTGTTAGTTTGTGTGATGCCACCAAAATGATACACACTATATAAAAATATAGCTGCAAGCAGCAGTTATCAAGTGCTTCAAGACCTTAACGTATCTTAACGTGATCTTCAGGATTTTTTTCACATTCACACGTGATATAACACCATCTATTGCCCGACAGACACAATTTTGCATGCTTCTTTAGAATCACACGATGCATGAGCTCAGTTTTGTGCTCTTCTGATGTTTTGTTTAGGAAAAGAAGACGTGTTGGTTCACTTTGTCATACTCAGTTTCTAATGACCCTGTTTTAGCTTTCCACATTCAAAAGTTTAACATTTTAAAATAATTATTGACAAAGAGAGTCCACAGAATTGTACTGCACTGGTTTTATTGATGTTGAGTGAAAATTCTGTGTCTAGTTTGCAAAAGTAGGACTTTTAAATATTCTTAAATAGTTAAAGAGTGGTTTGATTGACAGCAGTGTTTCTGGAGTAAAAATTGTTCAACATTAGATTAGATTTCAGATTTAACATATGGTATCAACATTTTGTGTGAAACGTAGCGTTTAGGTTTAGAATTTTTGATAATTATTAACACAGACTTTAAAGAACGTTTCTGCACTGGTTTGGTTCTGATTGGGTAAAAACCCCAGGACTAGTTAGTAGAAGTAAGTTTTGCTTGCCCGTGTGCTAACATTTGCCCGTACCTAATGCTGATGCTCTGATGTGTGTGCCAAATTTCAAGAGTTTTTGAGCAAGTTACGAGGAGCCAACATGCCCGAAAAACATGAAAAAATATAAAAAAAAATACAGCTGCAGGCAGCGATGACGGCCCAACAACTGGTGATGCCATCAACACCTTAAATGCTGTTGTAAGTGACAGACTTCCTTCTGACAGTTGGTGGCGCTATGACTGTGACTTAAATACCACCTCTGTCATGAGTCCCAAGGACCAAACATAGAGCTCAAGTCTGAACGAAATCACTCAATGCAAGATTTAGAGCAGGGCTAAGCAGAGGCACAAACACACACTGCTTGCAGCAATAAAAAGATGAGCATGCCACAAACTACACATTTCCACATCTTTATGACATTATTTGAAAAGTAGTGAACTTCATAAAGCTGGAATTTATGGCAGGGCCACCAGGAAAGAGCCTCTTTTCAAGGTACATGAAGATTTACAGGATGAGGTCATTGTACTGAACCAGGTGCTTCATACGGTGCAAACATTATTTTCTCATAATCATTTCACATTCCAGGATAATAATGTCCCAATACACACGGTGTGTTCACAAAGACTAGCATGAGTCATTCAGGCTTTATGGGCAGGTTCAGGGTTGGTAAATCAGAAACCCAGTTCAAACCCTTAAAGAACTGGAGCCAATACAACTGGAGCTATATAAAGTTTTGAACTTGAATGAGTATAAATATTGACTATTGAGCTTCAAAAATGTAGCATCTATTCAAAGTTATAAGGAGCTAGAATATTATTTTATATAACTCTGATTGTGTTCTATACACCTGAGATGGCTTGAGTAAATTAGAAGATTTTAATATTCCTATTATTATATGTATAGTAATATAGTATCATATTTCAGGATAATTGAGTATAATTTGCATTTTATTAAGCACATCGGGTAAATTCTGATTTTGTGTTCAAGGGTGTTAAGGGTGTTAAAAACCTAATATATCAAGTACAAAATATCAGTTTAATTTAATTTAATTTGTATCTTTCTCTTACTGATATTTGATGTACTCACACTAGGCACTCTGAACCTCCACTAAGCGTGTTTGACCAAAGGTTAGTTTGTTACATCAGAGTGATGGATCTGAACTGTGTCTGGGGATGGATCTGGCCCACCTCTTGTGTTTGTTTGATTGATTGAGCTCGGGCGGGTCCGCATGTAGTGTAAACGCTAACCACACCAGAGCACAGAACTGCTATGCATTATTACAACGATAAACACCCTTTAATACTCTTTGGTAAGTACATTTTGCAAATAATTTATTTAATTTGATTATATTTAGGTTTATGACAGGTCTGATTCTCATCTTGTTGATGAACAGGAATTATAGTTTGCAAGTAAAGTTGTCTCCATAGTAATCTTATTATATGTGCTGTACAAGCAAGTGAAAAAATCGTTACGTGATTATCAAAAGTGCTTTTCTTAACAACATAAAGTTGCATTGTTTATGACATAAGCATTCTCCAGCTCTGAACTTCAAGTGCCAGTGTGAGCGCAGGCCAGCGGGGGAGTGGAGACAATCACGCTCAGCCGTGGCACAAGACAACTTTGCCTAGCATGAGTACACCCTTAACCACTGGGTGGCCCTTATAGAACAGCTTCTAAAAATCTGCAAATCCCAAAACCCCTACCACATAAAATGGGCAAAAAGGTTGTTTTCTGGAAACACCCTGATTAAGCTGCCTGAGTAAATTATATCCGTGACATTCTGTTGAACACACAATCCATCTGGGCAGTGCCTTCTTCAGAACCCCCCCCCACACACATACACACATTCATCCACACTCATCTTCTTTCCCTCCAGTTTATTCTCCAAGGCTCTTCAAACCACCAAACACACCAAAACAGCAGCTGATGATGGCGTATTACTGGCAACATCTACAGGTAGATTATGAGCTGCATCTTCTCTATATTTCACCTCTGAGTTATCTCCATACCAGCAATGATGTTTCCTCTAGTGTGCATCCTAGCACAAACAAACGCTTGACTTTCCTTTTTTACATTCTGTTTCTGTAAAGCTGATGGAACAGGAAAATGAAAATCTACAGAAGTTCAAATATGTTAATGAATAAATTGAAGTTATTTAAGCGCTGGTCTCTTCTTTTACAAGAGCTAGAACTACAGTAGGTTAGTGAAGAGATCTACTGCATCATGTATTTGATAACCCCATGCCATCGCATGAGCCTGAGAGCACAGCTCTGTGAAGGGAACGCTCAAAGAAACACAATGATACAGACCCGAGCACATGATAGCCTCCACTCAAATTCACCTCCCAACATCACATTATTTACTAACTGCTAAGACTGACACCAACAGTTCCTCCTTCTCTCACTTACATTCACAGTTATGTTAGAAGAGCTTTGTTCCTGACTGCTCTTCTCACAAGGTCACAAACTCACTCTGGCAATTATGTTCAACATTTATCTTTCATCCTACTTTTTATAATATGTTATGGTACTTGAGACAACAAATAACCTTTTACAGTGTATATTGAAGCCAAACCAAACATTTCCCTTTAGTTACAGGAAAACGTAATCATTTTTATAAGGCTTTACATCTGCATTAGAACCCTGCAAACTGGTGAAATTAGAATAGGTGAAAACTTGCATACTTCTGTGACGTGTATAACGTTAAGTGTAGGAGATAATCCACTTTATCCCCTTTTTACAGTATAGACTGACCAACAGCTTCATCTACCATTCTATACATCATAAAGGGCTGTAGTGATACTTCTGAAATAACAAATGTAACTGAGTGGCAATTATGGCCAGTTAAACTGAATATTACACTTAATTATCTGTTATTAATGTTGGGATGAGTCCCACCACTGATGCCACACTAGATGCTGACTGATTAACAATCGTGCTGCATTTGTAATAAAGCTCAGATAAGAACGATTTATGTACTATTTGTATCACTGCGCAGCACCTACAGTGATCATAAGCAAAGTTCTGTTTATGTGTCAGAAATCTGTTCTTTTTTAATCGCATTTAATCGTTTAACTTCAGAGCATTCACTTAACACCGGCCGTGTTTACATAAACACTTGCCAAGCCAGGTATTTTGAACACCTTTTAAAAGTGACACCTTTTAAATTATAAAACCACGAACCACGAACACTCTTCACAGAGCATGTGGGCCCTAAGAAAGCATCCATCTGTCAGTCAGATGGGGTGGGACCCTCAGAATCCCTGCTTCTTTAGTCCTGGTGATGCTCACACATTCTTCAAAACACACTGTGGCATCAAGACGTACAAGACCGTACAAGACGTCTAAAAGCCCCACCGAGTAAGCAAGACACTAGTTTATAATATCTGTACAACTATGTACTCGCTTCCCAACCACCTCCTAACCCAACCTTGCCAAAAAATGTCCTGCTAGCTGATGTGCCTTCAGCAGAAACCCAGCTGTTTTATCACATGCTAACTGCATTAGCTTTCTCACTTTATTACAGAACTGATTTCATTTCAGTTACTTAATAATATTCAATAATTTCAAATTATCTGCCCCTAAAAATATCAACACACAAACCTCCACACTCAGAAGCCTCTAATGGGTCCTAATTTTAAAATATAACCACTAGTGCCAATTATTGGGATCCAGGCAGATTTGAAAAAATGCGGAACAGACCAGTGATGAAATTGTGACTTTTCTAGTATAATGCTTTATTTATTACAAAATGTGAATCTGAAGTGAATACAAATGATCTAACTTCCATAAACTTCAAATGACCTTCATGTTTTTTTCTGTTAATGTGTTTTCAAGTTTTTTAGTTTTGTGAACCTGAATATTTGTGTACACAATATACAGGCATGTTAGTTATGATGGGCCACACCTGACTAATAGAATAAATCATATCTGCTAAATGAATCAACCCATGAACATTATTTTGATCATTTCTGTCATGAGGGTCTGGGGATGATGTTTGCCAAGTTTCCTGTGAATCAGATAAACGGGCTGGGATGAGTTCACGTTTCTTGAAAAAGAACTGTGGAAAAGTTTTTTCACCAAACACAAAAATAAGACACATACTACCTAATGCTTAACGCAAGGATTATGAAGAAACAAAAAAAGCTGCAATTTATTACACCAAATTGCAGCATTATTAGCAAAAATGTAAAACTGCTTATTATAGCATCACCATGAGGTATATGAGGTATATACCGTTTTTATTGACTTAAAACTACCTGAAATTCTCATACTTTATAGATGATGGTAACTTCATCACAGTGCTCGAACAGTTTGAACAGTTTACCCAAACTAAATATTTTAATCATTTACTTTTTTTGCATTTATGCTTCATTTACACCCTCATTTCTTCTATGGAACACAAAAGATGTTGTTAGGCAAATTCTGATCATTTAAAAAAATAATGAAAGTAAATAGGGAAAGGCAGTTTTTGAATCAAAACGGTAGTGCACAAGACTTGTGTGCTACATTGCAAGTCTTTAAAAAAGACAGCAGAAAATTATGTTGTTATTCACTAAAAATACTATTCCACAGTTATCATATTTTAATCGTACATCTGATTACAAAAACAGATGCAAAAAAGACACGCGACAACCAACCCAAACTTGGTGCCACGTTTGAATATACAGAAAGTCAAATTAGATTTAAGTGCAATGATAGACAGGATGATTTATAGCATTAAATGACTGTATTTCACTTTAATTGCACAGTCTGAATATTTTGAACCTCCTGTAACAGACAGTCATGCAGGTTTGGAACATGAAGGTGAGTAAATTTGAAAGAATTTGACAAAACTATCCCTCTGAGGCAAGTCCTCTAGAATACACGACAGTTTGTGAAATTTTTAATTAATGTGAAAAGTTAAAAAACAAAATGATTTAAAATTATTTGTAAAAAATTTGATATGCTGCAATTCTATATCGATGAAAATGACAAAAGGATGGCAGAAAACAAAACGTGTCAAGTACACTGAGCAGGATTAATAACAATTAATTGGATGGTCAAGGATGCCTTGTTGCCAGCAAATGGGAGCTACATTTCTGCTATATTATTCTCTCATTGCTTTACATCCACTAACAACTCAACCCTGACAGTTCAGGTTATAGTGGCTCTTTTTCAAATAAACTTTAATCCAAAACATTTCAAAGTATCAATTTTTGTTTATACAGACTGACTAAGATTTTATTTTATCAAGGTGAAATTTTTTCCCATACTGTCTGTTCTGCTAAGTGCACTGAGATCAGTGTCTTAACTTTCAATCTTATTAGCAGTCCTTTGCTCCTAAACTCTGTTTTGTGACAGAAATACTGCACTATGGGAGAAGAGTGGCGGATGGGTGCAGAAAAAAAAAGCCAGCACACAATATAAAACATGGCATCTGTTTCTTTTCTGATAAGGGTCTTAAATACCAACCGGTTAGCTGCTTAATAACATCCACTGTAAACTACGCGCTCTGTCTGGCAGATCCAGTATGGGAGTAAAAAAAAGCAACGAGGAGAAGAAAGAAAAAAGAAATGGAGTGAGAGGAAAAGTTAATTTCTTGGCTGAGTGATTCCATCGCTAGCTACGGGGCAAAGTAGAAAGTGTTTCGCTAAAGTAGCAATTGATTCTTCTATCAATCTGCGGCACGCGCCTGCTCTTCCAAGGAATATATTAAATATGAAAATCATATCCCGTTATCAT
>JAZGTK010017028.1:0-12456 GCA_036877625.1 Ambastaia sidthimunki
CTATAAATATTTGGTAAGGATATCAGGACAGCAGCTGTTGCCAAAACAGACCCTACAACATCTTCTGAAGAAGTCCTTATCTGACTCTTCACCAGAACTCCACCTAGTCAATCTTAGGACATGACATTGTGCAGAGATAACCCTATAATCATTCTGTTTTTCTTGCTAATAAATAATTTATTTTCAGAAATCACAGTGTTGGTGAGCTATGTGTTTGCTGTGTTTGTGTGGCGTGTTCCAGGTAGAAGGATTTTAAAACTAGAACTTGGTTTCTCAGGTTTTTAGTACAGAGACGTTTTGATTTAAAAAGCTGAAGACAATTGTCAAATGTTCATCTAGTTTAAGTCCCTGAACTTTGATTGATGGATTGTATTCCTATTCTATTCCATTTAAATTTATTAATGTAGCTTTTTACAATGTTGCATCGCTTCATATGTATAACACATTGAATACAGAATACATGATATTATGGCAAGTTTTATTGCTCATTATAAGCTGTATAATAGAAAAAATAGCATTACAACAGTACTTCTACAAAACACTAGCAATCATTAGGGTCACAATAGACTTTGTGACAGCCTGTGTGACTAACCCATAACACAAAACCCATTCTAATGCACTGCTTGTTTACGTGACCTCCATTAAGTGACTTATCAATATTTATGCCTGTCTGGAGCTGAGTGATAGGACGACAAGGGATCAAAGGTGAATTCTATATGCCTTTACATGCATAATGAACAGTTATGTTGCCCTTGTATGCATTAGGCAAATGCATAGCAAATGTCTGGCTGAAATAGGTTGTATCAGTTTTAGGCTTCAGTTTTAGACTGCTATTATTGACCTCTATATTGTTCTGCATTGATATTCTGCCGCTCCGTTTTTGTCTCATGCCTGATCCAATCACTGTGTTTAATGAGGCATTGCTCTCTCTCTCTCTCTCTCTCTCTCTCTCTCTTTCTCTCTTTCTCTCTCTCTCTCTCTCTCTGTCTCTCTCTCTATGAATTTGATCAAGATGTTGAGACAACAGCTACATATCCCCATCTCCCATAATCCTCTGCGTTTCCTAAGTCACGTCAAAAATCAATGACATAATGACATCAACGACACAATGACAACAATGTCATTGAATGGATAAACAGGTCGCTGAAGTCATGTTTGTCAAACTAGTAATTTATAGGTAATTTATAAGGAAAAAGGGATGAAACATATAGTGTTACCTGATAAAACAATTTTTGTCTGTAAATTATGCAGAGTTTTTGTCAGCTCTAAGTAATCTGTTTTATCTTTTTGTTTGAAGGCTCACAGGCGTCTCTCAGAGGTAGAACAGTCAGCACATCACCTGAAGTCACGGCGACATAAGAAAGAGAATTTAATATGACAAGTACAAATATAACGGTGCATATAAACTAATTTGTTTTATCTGCCCTATCGTACAAAAATAATAAAGTGTGAACGACCCGTGACAGCCCAAATAAAACTGCGAGAGTCTGTTAATATAATTACTTAAGTATTTTTTTCAGAAATGTCAGTGCATGTTGTCTTCGTATTCTTACTAATATTTTAATAACCTTTTAGAAAATGTTTAAATTTTATTTTAGAAACTTTTTTAATCACGACAGTAGTTGTCGACTAAATGATTGTCAGTTTGTCGGACAAGGGAGGAGCCACAGTCTGAGATAAGCCCTCTCCATTATCATGAACCTGCCTCCGCCCACTCTGTGGATCTCTCTCTCTTTCTCTCTCTCTCTCCGTCTCTTTCCTCCGTGTTAATTCAGTTCTGGACAGCGCCGGGTACTGATGCTGCTGCCCGTGTAGTCGCATCTATCCTGGGGGCCTCCTCCCGCTCACCACAGCTCGAGATTCCGCATGCCGAGTCGTGCATTCTGCGTCGCAGAAAAGTCATGTCTCTCTGCAGTACTGCATTGGAGTAAATGCGCAGAGAAACAAATGCAACTCAGTTATATTTTAGTGAGTGGGAACCCGTTGCTTTTCTGCATCAGCGCAAAAGGAAGTTATGGTCATTTCAGACGTGTGGTGATGATCTTTGAGATGCGTCGTGGTTAGCGCACGGAACCTCTATTTATTTGGGAAAAATAGATAACGATACAGTATACGAGACACAGTTTAACTTCGTCTTCTATTGATCTGGATGGGCTGGAGTGCATTTACTTGGCGATCCTGAGCACCAGGATGCTTTGACGAGTGCTGGAAATCTCCAAACGGGTTACTAAAAATTTCGCCTGCAAGTGAACCACATCCAAGGCGCAAAAACGCATCGGCGGAGAGCAGTTTGAAAGGAGGACAACCAGCCTCTCCGTACAGGATTTAAAACTATTGTCGCTTAGGCGTTTTTGTGAACCTGTGAGGAGGATAGGTTTTAACAGAGGGAGAAATGAAAGTTTTTCCGGCAGTATTGTTACTGATCACATTTTGGAGTCTGGAGTGGGAACCTGTGCTTCCCGATTCAATCATTCACATCGGTAAGTTCAGATCTCTGATACACTGTCGATTTTAGCGATTCCTCTCGATTTTCACTAGTATTGTTTCAATGTCAAAAAACACCATATTGTCGTTAAGTGTTAAAAGGAACGAATGTAGTTTTCAGGGACTGAGTTATAATCGAGCTTTCCATTAAAGTGGATGGAAGTCGTTTTTAGGCTGCAAAAATCCCTTTGATTTTCATGAACACGATCGTCTCCGTAATATCAGGTTAAGGTATGAGATGAATATCTCCATCTGTTCCCATCAATACGTCCATTATATATACACTGGATGAGAACAGGTGGTTCGAATAGAAACGATTCCTCACGACGCCGCATTGCATGCATGCCACTAGGTTACGACGTCGTTTGGTCAAGCAGAAACTTGTATTTGGAAAGATGAACAGTTTTGGTAATACTGTGTAAAAGGATTGGAAGGAAAGGGCGAACGCGCCAGAAGAAGAGATGGATGGGCTTAAGCGCGTGCACGTTTGGTGATGGGTACGAGGATTGGCACTGCCGCGCGAGATCGGATGGGGTCCAAGAGGTCTTAAATCAGTGCTGTAAAAAGAGAGGGTTCCTCCGAATGGCCACTGTGTGGAGGTGGAGGCCGGGGTGATGGAGACTTGGCAGGAGTGACTGGCGTGAGAGCATGCGCGTTTAATTTAATTAAAACGTGACTGATTCACTATATAAATTAGTATGCTACGTGCCTTATATATTTTATCGAGGGGACATGATGCACGCTTAAAAGTTTGTTATATAACAAATCGAGCGTTCTGCCTGGCATTATTGAAACATAGCACACATATGAGAGTCAAAATGAAATATGGACGAGGTGAATTAAAAAATAGAGTACGGGTTTGAGTATACCAGTACGGGTATAGCTGGCACAAATAAAATCGTTGCGTCCAGTGCGTCTGTCGCACCATTTAATGAATGCACCAAACATTAATGTATGCAGCAATTTCACGAGCAAAACAGTTCTGACAAACTTTTAACATTGTTAGGTGCGTATATCTACCACATCAAACAGGTGGGCTGTAAGACATTATAGATATTTAATCCCCATCCAAAACCGTTATATTTGTATTAATTTTTTTTATTTGCCACATATGGATCTTTGCACTGAGGTGTGTCGTCATATTAAACAATTACTTTAATCTTTAAATATAAAAGAAATCATAAAAATACGTACGTATGCCCTAAACCCACATTGTGCAAAGATGTCTTTGCATAGGGAACGCTAGCGTGACTCCGCATTGAGGAGAGATTAGACAGTTTTGACTCTTATTAGTAATCCTCTCCTAATCTTTTTTTCCTGCAATAGCTCCAGGACAAAACGTGACGTCATTTGGGGGCAAAAACGACACGGTTTTCTGTTCGAGGCGAGACGACTGATGGAGGCGTTTTATCACGCGCGCTGTACTTGATTGCGGAGGAGCTTCTAATGATTTGCACACCAAGTGTCTTGCGCGTCGTGCGCTGCATCGCGATGCCGCGGCTCCTTTAGGAGCCCATTCAGAAAGTCACGGTGATTTATGCCTCGAGTTTCCAGCATTATGTGCTTGGGATGCACCCTTTGGTACCAACCAAAAAGTGCCAGGAGACCGTTTAGCTTATGCCTTGAAGCTGGTTCCAGTCAAAAGATTTATGGTTTGGTAATTGCTGGTAACGTACTCCTACACTGCGTTCACAGAACTAGTGCAAACGTTTGATTTGGCAACTAGTTAATGTGAAATTTGGAACACGGTTCCGCTATCTCCACCTAGTGGCTGCGATTCTCTCTCGAAACTTTTGTGCTGTTGTTTTACGCTGATCTGTGCGCCTCCAAGCAAGCATT
Organism: Ambastaia sidthimunki; assembly: GCA_036877625.1. NCBI lineage: Eukaryota > Metazoa > Chordata > Actinopteri > Cypriniformes > Botiidae > Ambastaia > Ambastaia sidthimunki. The sequence goes on from JAZGTK010017028.1 coordinate 4,324, forward strand.
TTGGCGAGATTAATATTTTACCACTTTCTTCTCACATTTAATGCAAATGTTCAGCTGTCTGACTGGTTTCAGAACACTGCATTAATATTTAAACACATACAGTACCTGTTTCAATTCAATTAAGTGCGCTCAACAACTGTGTATGTTAGAAATAGATGCTGAGCGTGAACTAGATTTGGTCGGTGACGGTTTTAATAGTGCATCGGCCTCGTTCTCAGAAAGATTTGACATATTGAGAGCATATCTGTGGCTCTGAGGGGATATCGCAATACTCACCACTGACGGTGTATGTTTCTGTTGGCCTGAAACGTTCTTGTAATATCGGTTGCATGCATAAAAATATTCATAGCAAAAGAAAGAATCAATGGAGAAAAAATATCAAAGCTGGCGAATGGGAATCAAATCATTATCCCTTTTCACTGCACAGTCGCCAGAGGAAATTGTTGAATATAATCCTGCACAGTGCTTGGTAGGTGAAGCAGATGGGTGCTGCCATTTTATTTCTATATTTGGACAGAACTGCTATGGCCTCCATCCCAAGAACATGAAGATAATGAGATGTGGAAGCCTGGAGACTATCTTTCATAGCGTTGCTTAATCTCTCTCAGTCCTTTGTAGTCATAGAGAGGTGATGAGTGTCTTTGCTCGTAAGGTCTTGTAATTACAAGCAGTGCATGGAGATGTGCTGTGTTTTGATTGGATAGATGTATTGTGCCTGCTCAGGTGTTGTAACAGATAATGAAAACTTGAAACACTAGAGATGAAATGCTTTTTGCAAAGATGATTAAGTTTAGACTGGGGTTATTATTGTGACATTAGTAGATGAATTCCTCCTAGCAACATTTGACAGATTAACTGGTGCACTGTGCAACATTGAGGGGCGTGAATTATTAACCTCATGACTATGTTACCATACAATTTCTTTCAGTTGGTGAAAGGAGTGATTATATTGAAAGGCCAGCAAAGGTGTGACAAAATAAAGGCTGTCCTCTAGGGGTGCCATGTGCAACATTTACATTAATCTGGAATTTGTCCCAGGCCTGTTGGGAAACTCTTGATCTTTAATGCTTCCATTCTAAATCAATATTCTGTGGCTCAGAGGAACCCTGAGAAGATGATTTAGATGTCTGTAAAAATGATAATGCCATTTCTCGCTCATAGTCTTGTAGTTAGTACAGTGTCATTTAAAGGATTATCATGAAATATGCTAAAAATTTCATGTCATAAAATTGCAATGAAAATAGTATTCATGTTCTCTCTATAAGAACCCATGAAAATATCCATGCCATATTCTATAAGAAGCATCAGTGCTCAGTCTTCATCCTCTAATAATTTAATCCTTACAAGTTTATGTTGTACAAAAAAAGAGAAAGAACTTACTTTTTAAGTGTAACACTTTAGTTTTAAACACTATGACCATGCTCACACTAAAGGTAAATACGGTTGTCGCTACTCTTCTGTGTCCTTAATCCCACTCCGTACACACACAGTTCAGTTATTTACAGGAGTGACAGCTGAAGTCTGTTCACAGCTGTAGTCGTTCCGGTCAGAGCTGCAGTCTGCATTACACCCATGCATTACAGTCCAGAGAGAGCTTGCTGTTTAGAATCAGAGGCTTCACAAGCCTAAACAAAACATGGCTCATTTGTTTATGGCAGTTTACTAGAAACAAAATGTGAAAAAACTTTAACGTCTCAGTTATTTCTCCATGAGACACCAATGAGATGAAATGGAAAGCAAAAATAAATAAATACATTTGCTTAAGTCTGCTTCTCTTTCTGCCGGGAAACAGACCCTAGTAATCTCACATGCATTTCTTTAAGAGTTCATAGAAGAGATCTCAGTTGTGTCACAAATTGTGCTCTGATTTGTCAAGATTCCAAAGTCTGCATTTAAACGGTTAGGGTTTCTTTAAATTTCTCAAACATTTCTCATCAAAATCTTCTAAGATAAAATTGTCTAAGTCATGCTATAATTTAACATTTTAAAGCATCTACTCGTACTGTGTCTTTAACTATCTATTTGTTCTCATACAAAGCTGATGCTTCAGTGAAACACCTGAGATCTCCATTTAGTCTCCTGAGCTATAAAAGAGCAACCTCTGAGCAATTACGTTTGTCTTTGGATTTCTCTGCTGTCTGTTTGAATGCTCTGCAACAGTGTGGCGTAGAGTAATTTCCTGTGTGTTTAGTAAACAGGCTCCCAGTGAACTGAAACGCAGCGCTAGGTTGAACATGTCAATCAAGGCTTCCTGCAGGCATTATGGTTTGTTACAGTGTGGCAATTACAATACATGTGCTTGAAAAGTGTTTTGATTTTCTAACCGCTACTCTATCATCCATTACATTCTCATGCAAATGCGAGGCTTGTATTGTATTAATGTCAGCCAAACAGAAAAACAACACAAAAGTATGGGTGGTTCCTGACTTACAAATGCAGAGACACCAGCAAAGTCGCTTTAGCAATCTTAAGATTCCTAAAACATCTAGAAACAGTCAGACATCAGTCTTCCAATAAACAAGCAGCCGTAGCTTACTGTACAGCTCTGTGTAGCCACTTTTCAAGCACTGCTCTAAGAGAGCAAGTCCCCTTTGAGAAGTTATGTCTCTGATCTTGTTCGTGCTTACTGCAGGAGCCTTGGGCCTCTCTTCTTTGACTTTTTTTTTTCTCTCTATGTATCTTTATCTTTCTCACTTTTTCCTACCTGCTCACTTGGTCCTCAATAGCAGAGATAGGTTTTGGGGTGATTTCTGAATGGTTATGGAGTCAGTCTCCTGTAGGAGGCAGTGGAGAGGCTGGATCTTTGAATTGGGGCTGTCAAATGCTTGTTTTTTTGTGCTGGCATTGAGAAGCATTTGCCAGGTGAAGAACTTTCAGTATGTTCTGCAGAGACATATTTTACCTTTCATTTTCTCTTACGTTTGCTGTGTGTTATGTACGATGGACTAATTTACATGCTGCCCTTCAGCTGGTTCAACAGAACATGTTTGGTCTCCATTTCTCTTAAAATTCTTTAAAACAAGACAAAAGGGTACAGAAATGAGACAATTGTGAGACACAGAGAGTATAGAGCTATATAAATATGGATAGCATAGCTCAGATAGTTTGGTCTGTGAAATGGTAATTTTTTTAAATGGTCATGTAGAAAATTATAATGTTTGATTTGAATGTTTGCAAATATGAGCACAGTTTGAGACATTACTGATATCCTGAGGTGGCACATGTGAGATTACTGTGGTCTTTTTTTCAGAACTCATAAAAAATGTCTAATGAGCAGGAGACTCTCAATTTGCTTTCCGTTTATCTCACTGCTGTCTAGAAGAAACAATCTCATGTGTGGAGATCTCCTTGTGTTTGTATGGAAGTTGTCTTCTCATTTGTACAGAACAATTTATGTTCTTACTGGTACATGTGCTTATAGGTATTTTTAAACATGCCATAACAAATTATGAATTGTGCAGCAATACTTATGCAAATGTCTTATTCAATTAGTGTTTCATGCATAAGTCATGCATAAACATTTTAAAAAGTTAATCTTTAAATCCTCTTTAGAAGAGGCCTGCTTTTAATCATGTGAATATTGTTGTTTGGTCTCATTTATTCCTCTGATGTTTTTCTGACCCTGAAATGATGCATCTGACTTTATTCTCACAAAAAGTCAATTTTGCACTTACACAACTGCACCTCCATGTCTCATTATTTTTGAGAGCTTTACTCGGGTCATAAAGTCAGAAAAAACTGTGCCAAAATGACAATAGACACGCACACAAATGTGCCATTTTTGTTAGAAAGGCTAAAACAATAACAGCTTTAAAGTAATTGTGTAAAAACTGGACAGAATAAAAAAAGGCCAATGCAATTTAGTTGTAAGGACGTGATTTTTGCCTTTAATGTATTAAATCAGGTATGTTTATCTGGAGCAAACAGGAAGTGGAAAACAGGATGCAGTGTAGAACTACAAAAACAACAGAAAATAAAGTTGTTTAAACATGCAGTTGTTTGTGAGCCTATATAGTACTAAAAGCTGAGAAATCGCTGTACATTCATGCTGAGAAAATGGAAAGCAATGGGATGTTGCGTCTAAACACTGCTGTTGGATAACAGGGCTTTGTTCCAATAGGCAAAACCGCATCGGCTTCTTTGCTCGGAATCCAGCCAGGAACAGGCAGGGCTAAAATACTGATCTCAGGCTCTTGCTGGAGAATCTACAGTTTTGTTGGTTCGTTATGTTGCTCTTGGGACAACCTTCATTTCAATTTAATGCACCATGAAAGAGGATAAACCCAGGACTAAGTGTAGGAAAGAGGAGAAAATGTGTTGTTTACGTTGAGGTGACAGCTATATGACTGAAACTCAGTTCTTTATCTGCTTTAATATCTTTATTGGCAATTTCCTGTATACTCAAATATAGTTTCTCATCATCTGTTGGCTAAAGGGGTGTTGGAGGGACGACCATCTGGCAATGCTCAACATTGGATTGGATGTAAGGCTTTACTCAAAAGTTTTATGGCAACCAATCAGATTGCACTCTGCTTTTAATCAGAACTAGGCTGTTTTCAAGAGGCTGGTAAGCATGGTCCAGGTAGCCTTTAGTAAAAAGTTTTAATTTTGTGTTCCAGTTTAACAAAATAAATGATTGGCTCAAAAACTATTAAATGGGTGCCAATGAGCATAGATAGCTTAATGAAAACATGTGCAAATTCTAAAAGATTGGGAATACAGAAACACTACATTTATCCACATTATACAACAATTTTCTATGATCTCACACTGACACCATACTAATGGTCGTACATTTAATGAAGATAATAATTGGATATGAATAAACCTTCACTTTTGAGTAATGCATGACACATTTTGATATGTGATACACTTAAAAGATACACTGTGAAATATTGTGATAATCATATGTGGATAGTTGTATATATGTGGTAATATATAATCATATGATAATCATATGTGGATAGTATAGTTGTGCTGCAGTTTTTTCTATAGGGTTTTCTACATACAGAGACAGTAAAGAAAAACATTTCTATTCTACAGATTGTATGTATGCCTTTGATCAACAGTCAATGCAACCAGTGTTTCAAGGACATTGTTTTAAACCAAACTTGGTCTTTAACTTCCAGTAGATTGGCATGACTGTGACTCAATCATTAAGTTCAACAGTGCAATCTCAAACTGTGTTAGCATCAGTGATTCTCAGCTCGGCGCCCCAGTTTTTCTATTGCTTTGATTACCTCATAAGTCTCACCATTTCCAAAACGTCCTCCATCAGTATAGGAGATCTCCTCTTTAACCCCTGATCTTACTGTGGTTTCACTGCTCCAAATGGCTTCTTTGACCTACTCCATCATACCATCATCCTCTGGGAGCTCTGAGCATCACCCTCATTTGCACTGTTTAATAACATGTGACCACCTTGTCAGGCCATTTTGCAGGTTTTGACATCCACTTTATTTTCTATTGGTTTCTTGAGCGATATCTCAGGGGCTGGACCTTGATCTTTGTGCTCTTTCATTAAAGACATTTAACCTGTTTGCGAATGCAGCGTCTGTGGATGTTTCTCATGGCCGACAAGCTACATTAAAAGCAGTTGTGTTGTGGCTGTGTTTGTTATTCCCACAATGCAAAGGGTCGCCCGTGAAGCACTTTGATGATGGTGTTGATGAAGCCATATGGCCAATCAAGTGTAACGACCTGAATGTGCTTAGAACATTAATTTGTGCTCGTATTGAACGTTTTAGTTGTTTAAACAGTTTGCAACAAGGCACTTTTTCATCCAATCTCAAAACATCTCCAATAGAATAAAACCATTCCTACAGAGTTCAGGTCTATAAACCTTTTTTCCTACCGTGTTATTGTCAGATAATTGGTTTGCGCCACCAAACTGGTTTTTTTATAGTGGAGATTTGAGAGCTAGCTTGACCAACAAAATTGAAGAGGAAGTGTGAGGAGAGGGTCCGAAAATGGGCGAGTGGGGATGGCGTGATACAGTGCTTGTCTCTTGGAGTGAAATGAGCTGTTTTGTGGATTGTTTGATCTGCTGGCAATAGCCTGTCATTCTGTCACACAGCCGGTCTGCCACAATGTTATGCGACCATCTACTCGCCTCACATTTAGTAAGTTGTCCCATTCCTTTAGCACTCGTGTCATTCGATGAGAATGACACAACTACCTTTTTTGTTATTGGATATCGGCCTTCACACACTCAGGATACACGTCTCTTTGCGCTTAAAGAAATAAACAAGTTTAAAAAAAGCAGTGTGTTTATCAAAAGCAGTTTGGAGATTAAACCGGGTTTATTAGACCTGTATGTTATAGTTATGATGCCCAAAGGCAGAATAAAAATGAGGTTTTGTGTTATTACGGTATAAATGATTTTGGGCACCTGAAATTATAGCAAGAATCCCCATCACTGATATTATGGGCTATAATCACTATGCAGGTGATTATGTAAATGTCCTATCTGGAATATATTCCAAGCTATTGTGTTGACAGAAGTCATTCTATTTATAGCGGCAAAAACATAGACCAGGATGAACAAAAATTATAAATCGTGGCATGAACAACTGTTGCAACCAGCTGCTCAGGAAACATGTGGGTGTAATGGAATTTCCATATGGAATTGCAGGGGAACAAAACAAACCAGAGACTTTAGCTGTTGGTTGTTGCCATTTTCAAATCTGTGACATTTACGATGGTCAGTTTGTCTCTTGTTTTCTGTGGTCAGTTTAAATTGTGCTACTTGTGCTTTTGTGTCCCGCTGGGAGACACAGATGTGGTCTGGACTCCCTAGAGAGATTTTGATCACAGCCCTAAAATTGCTTTAGAGGAATGAAATAAGGGGCACTTCCTTGTAGCAAAATGCCCTACCAGGTGCCACGTTATTGGATGGTCAAAATTTGCAGTCTTACTTTCTCCACAAAAGCTTGTGGAATGGGAAGCTAATCGTAATTTAAATATTACATCATTTGTATTGATTGTTGAATGCTGTGTTTGTGTAGCTACTCTGGTTAATGCATCAGATTAAACAGGGAAGCCCATGGGCTGATGCAAAGCCTCAAAATGGACCTTGTTTCTTCTGAAAGGCTCCGCCCCCCGCCATGCTCTCTGACCACACATCTTTCCACTGATAAATGGATGCTGGGAAAAGGTTGGCGAGGAACTGCTTTACATGGCTTTTACATCAGAACATTGAATTCCAGAGCTCTTCAATATTACATTTCAACGCTATGTGAGTAGATAAAAAATTCATATGGAAAAATGGCATTAATATGGCAAACTTTCCAAAAGCGTGAGTGAAGAACCAGATCTATTGCTATTCGTTTAATATATAATGTCATTAAAATGCATCTTTGCATTATATAAATCTGACATTATATGATTCTGCTATTTTCAAGTGAAGATCTTCAGACATGTGGACCAGTGGCAATATATTTATTTAAATGTAGAGCCTTATTGAAAGCATGGTTCAATGTAAGTCTATTCCACATACCTGTACTATTGATTTCAATGGATAAAAGATCAATGTTTATTGGACAAAAGGCTCTAAACACATCAGTTTGGGTCTCTCCCCTGATACAGAGTTTCACTGTCAGTCTATGAAAGCATAATAAGCACAATTTGCATTGGAAACAAATCTGGTTGTTCATTGGACACTGGCCTTTTAATCAGTGTCTTTCTGTCCAGCCTGAAAGCTCTGCTTTCTTGTATGATGAATGATTAAGTTCTTAGTGGTGGAGATCTAGTACTGTGCAGTTTAATAGTTAATAGGTTATGATAATTATGGACTAATAAAAGACTGAAAGGACAGGACGGTAATAAGATTCAAAGCTAACTTTGTTGGGGCAGCAGATGTTTAGTTATTTTAGCAGTGAAAACATTAACTTGGAAGTGCGGTTTGAAGATAAAAAAAATGTGTTTGGGTTCTAAACTCTATATTCTCATGACTAAATACTGTAACTGGAATATATTTATCACCTGCTGTAGAGTTAGTTACAGTAGCACATCAAACTAAGAAATAATTGGTTTTGCCAGCTGATTACATCATGCTGTTCCCCAAGTCTCCACACGGGGCGAGAATTCTGCGCAAATCAAAATGCAATTAAAATGATTGTCTTACATTGATTT
>JAZGTK010017029.1:0-12456 GCA_036877625.1 Ambastaia sidthimunki
GGATAACCAAGAAGTGACTCTTACTGACGATGGGTGTGTGGCTGAGCAAACTCAAACTCGTCCTGTTACAGCTGTCCTTCCAAACGCGGCCACGCCCAGTTCCGCCTTTCCCTTCAAGAGTTCCTCCAGCATGACACCAGCTGTCACAGGAAGCGGTGTGCGTAGTATAACCCCCCCGCACCTGCTTTCCTGGTGTTGCTCTGTGTTCTTAGACCGACGGCGTTTCAGAGATCTCTTGTCTATCTTGCTCTTGGCCGGGGGCTCGGTGTTACAGACAGCAGGGTTGTGTCCATTGATTGAGGGGGTGCTGCTAGAAGATTCCTCGGAGAGAGTAGAGACGGAACTCTCTGAGCTGCCTTCCGATGCAAAATCCCTGGAAGTGCAGGTGGACCCGTAGCCGTCGCCTCCCGACGGCAGGAATAACAGAGAAGATTCACCGTTGCACTTGGGCCCGCCGTTAACAGCTGTCACCGTGGGGGCGGAGGCCCGGAGAGTCTCTACTTTGTCCGCTCCTTTTGTCTTGCAACGTTTCTTCTGAAAGACACAAAGAAAGGAAGATTGTTTATTGTCTAAATTAGAGATCTTCAGTGAGGTCCACAGACCTCCAGACCTCACAGAGATCATGTATCAATGACTACAAAAAATATTACAAAACTGCCTTTAGAAGTGTTTGTTTAATAATAAGGAAATACAACAAACACTTCTAAACAACACTAATCTGCAATCCACAGCGATCCATTTAATTGTGTTTGTCAATCTGTTTTGTATTTTTTTTTCTTTTTAATTTTGTTGGTTTATGTACACAGGCAGACAAATGCAAAAACAAAGGTGGCACATTTAACTTAAATTTACCTAATAGCATAAAGTCCCTCATGTTAGTACATAAAAATCAGAGATATTATTAATTACAGTAATGTAACAGATTATTTTTGCGGTAAATGAACACAAACTGACAGCCCTACTAATGAAACATCTATAGCTGCTGCAACAGTCTTCCTGCTGAGTGAGTATGATGACGGGACAACAGATTAAACACTTTACCAGACAATACAAATATTGTTTATGGATTGATGGCACAATGAAACATTCACCATGACTACATGGATGGACACATGAGTGCAAAAAACATAGGAAATCTGTCACCAAAAACAGTACAGTTTTTGTTAAACATTTTCTCAGTATTAGTTGTTCTTTGTTATTTGTGAGTTGAACTGGAATCTAAACATTAAATTCTTTATGGTTACCATCTCTAATCCTCAGTCAACAAAACAATAGTTCACCTCAGGGCCTGTCAGACAGACTAACTGAAAGAACTGCGTTCCAAAACACCCACCTCTCAATTTTGCATTAACTGGTGCATTCACTGTTACATGCACACCACTGCGATTCTTATTGTAAATTACATTCTAACTGTAACTTAACATGTAGCATCCTTAAAAGTTTTCAAAAGTAGTAAAGTGAGTGGTTTTGACACGGCCCAAGACCCGCTACTCTCGTGTACACAAAGTGGCCGAAACACTCCGTACCTTTTTCTCTGGAGAAAATCTTAGAGGTTCTACAATGTACAAATCATCTGGACCTACTAAAGAGGGGAGAGAGGGGCAGGTTAACAGAATGGTATGGCAAACAAGAACAAGCATGAAAGCACTTGCAAGTAGTAAAATAACATTTTAAAGTACATTTCTGTTGTTCTTTACAGAAAAAAAATACTGTAGTCCACCCTAGTTTTATTTATTGCACTTGTAACCATGGATGCAATATTAATAGTTTGCATAATTGCTTTAATTGGAAAGTCAAGTAATAAAACGTTTTAATTTGCATCTCTGCACTATTCCACAAGACTGTTTCCTGCTGTTACTACTTGCAAATGTCTAACATATGCCAGCCAAAAGCATCATGTGCTAAAAATATCCAACCTCTGCCTCGTGAACACTAACAACTGTCTACCCAAAGGCATCCTTGCACGCTCCAACAGACACACATGCTGCGGTAAAATGAGAGGAATAAAGGCAGGGAAGACAAACGAGAAGAACAGGAAAGATTGTATTTCATGTTGACACATTGAGAGTTTCTGTTCGGACATTTTTGGGGCTGTCAACTGAATTAATTACGCAATATTGCAAGTAATCGATATGGACACTAATCTCATATAAATATTTGTTGAGAAAAGCCAGCAAATGAAGATAAAAAGCCAACACATTTTCAGAGTGTATATATAAGGATATATTTTCCAGCTCTGGAAATGTTTGTTGCCTGTAGTAGCAGGTGGGCTAGGCTGACTTTATACTCAAAAATCTTATGGTGGCATTTCAAGCTTAAATTGCTTTGATGGTATAAAACTACTTGTTGAATTTACATACTGGTCAGGGGACAAGATTAACTGATCCCCATTGAAATATCCCTTTTTTGGTAAGGGGGTCAAATGTTCACAAGGGGACGTGTTTGATCAGCAGAGTTTGGTGACATCAACCATGAAGCAATACTATGTACTGACATTTATCTACAAAATCACCTTGTGCTCCAGTTTAGGTCACAGTGACACTGAACCATTTCCAGATATGATGGGACATGTGGACTCAAAACTAGTTCGGGGGTAAAGCAATCTGGCTATCTGTGAGGCACGGAATACAAAAGCCCTGATTCTTCTGAGAGGATGAGAACACGCACAATGTACATCACATGTTAAGTGGAAAAGTGTGATGTTAGTGGGAATCCATCTTAGTTTATCAAGCTGTGAGGAATGAAAAGGCAGAATTGAGTCTAGCTGAAAAAGTGTTAAGAACCACAGCAGGGTGACACGATGTGTTTCGTGAGAGAAGGGAAAGATAAAGAGAGAGCTACGGCTTCAGAACTTCCTGTGTGTCAAACGTGACTTACCTTCTGATGTGGGCAACTGAAATGATTTAGAACGAACGAGAGGGCAAGACACTCTTCGTTTGATGCTCATATCATCGTAAGAGGAAAAACACCTGAGAGAGAGAGTAAAGACAGAGATGTGAGCCAGTGTATTACAACTATTAATGCTGGGGTAATGGTTGCTCATGGAAAGAATGCAGAATCTACAAAGCATGTCATTTACAAAGTTCTGCACAGGCCCTGCCCTTTTTTTGTTTATTCCATAGTTTATACAATTATAAATAACTGTATTATGTTTTACACCAATAAGAGTGTAGTACTATCAACTCTATTTAAACATTTTAACATGTTTAAATTAATTCTGTACAATTCTAAAGACTTTCACAAAAATCAGTGCAGTAAATGTAACATAAGTTTGCCGATTCCATCTGGGCCTGCTCATGAGAATGGTGTGTGTTTTGTATGTTGTACCTCTTTGGGCTGGGGTAGTGGTTGCTCATGAGAATGGTGTGTGTGTGTGTTGTACCTCTTTGGGCTGGGGTAGTGGTTGCTCATGAGAATGGTGTGTGTGTGTGTGTGTTGTACCTCTTTGGGCTAAGGTAGTGGTTGCTCATGGGAATGGTGTGTGTGTGTGTTGTACCTCTTTGGGCTGGGGTAGTGGTTGCTCATGGGAACGGTTGGGCTGGTGTTGTGATTGGTTGAGCTCTTGCAGCACTGCATACACAGCAGTAAGCCCAGCGTCAGACACAGGACCACAGATAACACCAGATAACTCTGCCTGTCAGACACCTGCAACAAACACACAGTGAACAACAGGTTTGAAATCAATTTCAAAATCCTTACAATACATTACCGGGTAGCCTGTAACATTAAGCATTAGACAGGAAACAAACGAGATATCCGCGCTTGCATACCTGTCTTTGCAGCTGAGCAACAGTGATGGACAGGTTCAGCATAATCCTGGTGGCATTCTCCAGCTGACTCTGTAGCATCTGTATAGACTCTGTCTGTTTCTGGTCCTGAACACAAACACACACAGTTAACTGGGGTAGTTGGTGAGTCAGGCTTGTAATCAGTAGGTTGCTGGTTCGATTCCAGCGCCGACGGGTAGCAACTGAAGTGCCCTTGAGCAAGGGATCTAACCCCCGATTGCTCCCCGGGCGCTGCAGTGATAGCTGCCCACTGCTCCGGGTGTGTATGTGTTCACGACGTGTCACGTGTGCATTACAAAATCTAACCCTAACCTTAACCCAAACTGTGTGTGACATGTCTGCAATGTTTTTCCAACTAATCCACTTTTAGTAAATATATTAAGCCAGTTTGCAGGTGTAGTCAATAACATTAACTAGGGACATGTTCCACTAAGCCTGACAACCAGAAAGTGACCAAATACATCGCCTTCGTTTGTTCGTTCATTCGATTTTAAATGTCACAAGTGTCCAAATCCCACTGTATGATTTAGTGCTAATGAGACTCATAATAACCTGCTCCTCTGCGATTCTGGAGGTGTTCTGAAGTTTAATGATGGTTTTGTTGAAAGCCCGCTGCATCTCCTCCATCTGTTTACGATACCTGAGTGACAGAAGCACAGATCAATCAGAAGGTCAAAATGGCTGAAAGGATCGTTTGAGTTTTAGCAGTGTGTGTGTGTGTGTACCTCTGACTGAGCTCCTCCAGGTATCTGCTGCTGAGAGACATGTTCATCTCCAGTGCTTTAATTCTATTATTCAGTCTCATGAACACTGATTCTTTCTGGTTGGATCCGTGAACCTGATTCCCATTGCCGTTTCCATTCACGTGGCCATTTTCCGAAGACTGCTGTTGTTCTGCGTAAAACTCTCCAGCGGTGCGGTGTGGTCCAGTCTGGCTGAGCAGAATGTCATCTACAGTCTCCTCTGGTTGGGGCAGAGAGGATTCAGAAACCTCTGGCTGGGAGATCACAGAACTGTGGTGTGAGTCTTCTACTCCTGAGGCCCTACCATTGTCCAAGGCCTCTGGAGGTGGGATGGGAAGTTCAGTGGGAGGTGGGATGTCAGCAGGCCGAGTGTGAGTTGGCAGTGGCTGTACTGGCAGTTCTTTGGTAGAGGTGGGGAGCTCCAGTTTGGGTGGCTCTGTCTCTCGGCTGTGAGATTCAGTGGTGGTGGAGGTAATGATGGAGGAGGTGGCACTAGGAGTTTGGATGCTGCTGGCGATACTGACAGAGGTACGGATCTCTGGGATTTTCTCCAGGTACTGCGGACGCTGGTCTACGGGTTCTTCCGTAGGTAGGGACTCTGGGATGTTTTGGGTAGGGGAATCAGAAAAGCTGTGTGGGGGAAGCGTGGAGGTGCGGCTGGGTTCTAGAAGAATGGTCTCATTTTGGAGCTCCTGGTCGCTCACCGCAAGATCTCCAGTAAAAGGCTGAGGCACCGTTTCAGTAGGGGCAATTTCTTCGTTTTGCACCTGAGAGGAATGCCCTGCTTCTGAAAGCTTCTCAGAGTGTATGGGAGAGTCTTGAGATGAGGTGGTGCTGACAGCCTGTTGAGGGGCACCTTGAGTGTCCGTGTCGGGGTGCGTGTGCTGTGCTTTGTGCCGGCGGTCTCTAAGCTGGCGGTGTAATGCTAAAGCTGCCGAACAGTAGCAGTACAAGTATTCATGCAAAGATGCCAAACAGGACAAAGTGGAGAGGTGACCGCAGCACAGGGCACTCTCTCTCCCCCACAACTCTGCTTGTCTCCTCTCTTTTTCCCTGTGATCCTCTTCAAGCAGAGTCACTGTTGGCCAGGTGGCCTCTTCATCGTCCTCTTCTTTGATGAGGATGACGATGCGGTTTTCCTCAGCAGGAGGGACTGACTCATCTTCAGAAACAGGCACCTCTAAGTCTTTCTTCACTAGAGTGGGATCCAACTCAAAAGTGTCCAGCCTGGATACAGAAAATCATGCAACTTAAATACTGTAATCTCTGACCGTATATCAATATGTACTTGATATTTCAATAACAAGTAAACAATCTATTCAATGAATGCATTAAACGCATTTGTAGCTCCCCTATAAACTTTTAATATGGTTTACTGGTTGTTTAATGATTGCGTAATGTTGCACAGCTAGGAATATGCAAACCTACATTTAAAAAATTAACTAGTTAGTGGAGCGTCTGTATGAGTAACTGACTAGTGAGTCTTTAAAAACCTGTATAACTAGGCTTCACTTAATGTGATCTAACATGTTCCTCATGGAGCATTCACACAGGACATGTTCTTGTGTTAAAGATGTATCGTTTTTCAAATCTGGATCTTGAATTTAAACTTTACCAATTTACCAGTTAGTTATTGGGGGACTAGTTGACCACCATAATCTATCCCTGAATAGCCCACACTGAATCTGTTCTCATGTCAAATTTTGTTTCATACATGCTAACTACTTGCATGTTTATGTATTAGATATTTTAGCATAATCTAATTATTCTTTAGATGCCATCGTATAAACGCAATATTCTCAGTCAACGGAACACATCGTTTAAAAAAATCTGCACAAAATTTCCCCTTTAAAATCAGATGAGATAATGGCAAAAAAAGTTTAGTTTAAAAGTTTAGTAGTTTAGTTTTATAAGCTTGTACCACATTAAAAAAGACTGTCTTTTTAGAAGTTGACTTGGTATGTGAGCAAACAGTTCAAACCAGTCTGTTCTGGAATATTCTTACAACCTCAGGGCTCAGAATCGGGCAAGCATTTACGGTTTTAATGTGTTTAATGAACAGGGGGTGTGTGAGTGTGCATTAAACTTACATAACAGGCTCTTCAGTGGGGGTGGGTTCTGGCACGAGTGTGGTTTCTGCTGACGTCAGGGTGACGTTTTCTATCTCGGTGGACACGTTTCCTGAAGGATAAAACAGTTTTAGAGAAAGAACAGATTTTGACGAGACAAGAGGGACAAAGAGAATGTGAACGCAAATCTCCACACTCCACCTCAACACAAAAAGAAGCATTGTTCACAAAATTTACCCTCCAACATTAAACACACAAACGTGCGTTTAACTAGGAACATGTGAGGATCTCTGTGAGCTTGAAGTCATTTAATGCTTAGCATGGTTTACATTTATCCAGAACAACGAGGGCATAGACAAACTCTGTGGAGGCAGCCATGAAATAACAGACGTCTGCAGCAATGGAATTTACTGCATCTCAGTGAGATACGGCCTTCCTTTAACAAACTTAACACAAACCATCATCTATCCGCTAGGCTACAATCTCCCAAGAGCCACTGCAAAAATATCTTGTTAAACAGTCTTTTTTTCTAGGTTTTCAGTCAGATTGCATCCGCATCTTTTTTTATTCACTTCTGCTTTTAGGAAAGCCACATGCTTGTTTGAACAGCATTTTGTAACAAGTCTCTCTGAATGCACACACACACACACACACACACACACACACACACAGAGAGAGCTTGATGTTGGCAATCACAGCTAAGAAACCCGTCAAAGACACGCATTGACTGCCAAGCCCACAGTTTCAGCACTGTTGGCATAGTGACAGCCTTTACTAGTCACAAACAGCTGCCAAGCAAAGGGGAGCAAATAAGTGGAGTAACGCTGTGTTGCTGTGCTAAAGAGATTTTAACATCCAGCCACACGGCAGAGATTAGATCTGTACCTTCTATTTCGACTCCATCTTCGAGTTCTGGTTTCCCTCCCAGCACGTTGGCTGCGATGTTGTTCACCATGTTTAGGATGGCATCTTAAGAGAAAAATCCAGAGGAAATTATTGCAAATATAAATACACAATTACACCTATGTGAAGCTCTTTTTCTTTCTGTCTCTGGAAAACTGGAAATGTGTAGTTAATCAAGCTGGAAACTGCGTCGTTTTGAGTGTGCTTGGCGAAATATTTGTGAAATAGGAGTTTGATAGAAATGAGGTTAATCGACTTTCTTGAATGCTGAAGTCAGTACAGGTTTCTAGAAAAGATTTCTTAACTACTTTCCTTGGAATACGAACAATTTAACAGCTTGTGGAAAATGAAGTCCACTACAGCCTGTGATCTGATGCACTGGGTTTTCTATGAGGAATTTTGAAATCTGCAATGTGCAACTGATGTAGCTTTTATCAAAATTATAAACATTTTAGGCACTTCTGGTCATAGTTTAGTCGGACCTGTTGATTAACTGAGTACCTGAAGGCATCTATTGATATAAAAATGAAATGTACTCAAACAAGCAGAATATATGGGCAGGACATACTTGTGGCAGAGCCCAGTAGATTCTTTGATATCTTGTCCTCTGATGGCAGGTAGCCAGGTGGGTAGTCTGTGAAATGAAAGTCTATAATTAAGACAACAGCATTAGCAAATGAAAAAACAGTGGAATAAAGAAAATAAGAAAAAAATAAATTTTAATTGCACTTATAAATTCTCTGCACTCTGCATCATGTAGGGCATGCAAACAATGCGTTTCATTAAACCCCTGCTGTACATTGTTTAAATTTACCATTAGTATATACCATAAACCTCAAATAAAGCCACATAACTATTTCAAAGTTTAATTTGATCACTTGTGCAGCCCTTACATGTATGTATACATGACACAAATTTAAATTGACACAAATTTAATCAACACCAAAACTTTGGCTGTACACAAAAATGTCATACTAACTGCATTTACCATAGAGTGTAAATGACTTCATTTACGGAAAACTGTTATAATGTCACTTATAACAGCACTGTCATCCTGGTCAGGTATTAAATTTTGCTAAATGCTAATATTGTCGTAACGTTTTAGCAGTGATGTCAGCCTACAACACAGAGTCGCCTGGAAAGCTTTCTATAAGAATTTAGATCATCTTACCATAGTCTTCATCCAGGTACTCGGATCTCTCGGAGGTGTACTGAGAGTCAGCTATCTCATCATACTCCTCCACCATACTGGTGCCAAACACCCTGATGTTCATAAAATACAGATGATCAACACAAGATTAGACGCTTAAAAAAGAAAGGATTGGAAAACAATAAAAGTTGTCGTAAACAAGCAGAGATAACACAGGAACAGTTTGTTATTATCCAAAGAACTCACAGCCGCAGTACAGACAAGAGGCTACAGAATTATTAGAAACATTAAAGCAAAGCCCACTGTGATCATCAGCACAACTTATCACTACATTGTACATACAACTATACCACTCTGGTCTTTCTTTAGATTAGTGGATGACCTTCAAAACGTTATTAGGGACCAGTTATAAAGAGGGTAATTGCACTAAAAAGGCAGATAGAAAGATAAACAATCAGCCTCAGTGGAGGAGGAAAACTTGAAATCTGTGGTTCACAATGATAAATCCAACATGAGGCATTATAACAGAAGTTACATTAAACTGATCTGAAAAGTAGCTTATTGTGACTCATAAACGTGGACCTCTTGAATGTCAGCACTGAACAAATCTGACCAAATATTTAGTGAAATCTCGACTTATAACATCAGGTCACCTGGGAGAAGGTTTTGTTTTTCTTAACTATTCAGCATTGTTGTTTTGCTTGCCTACCACCGTGTACATATAAATGCCCCTATAGCAGGAGAGTATGTCTCTCATAGAGTGCAGCCAGTCCCTTTATGGGCCTCTAACCAAGATTAAATCTCCTGCCAATGCAAACGGACCAGAGAGAAGCCAGAGGCAAAACAGAGATCAACCTTTTAAAATCCCTATAAAAGCGGTGTGCTTTTCTCAGAGTCAGTGAAATTTAAAGGGCACTGCAAGTCCATAAATCACAATTGAGCTGGTCTTCATTATCACAATGTTGCTGTGCATTCGTTAATAATATTTCAATATTTTAATTCATTTGTTAAAAATAAATAATTCATATCATGACCCATCATAATTCCCTCACAGCACAACCCAAGGCAGACATATTTTGTAAGGCTCCTTAACTAACATTTTGAACGCTAAACCAATTTTTAGTAACTTGTTTAGCAAGATTCTCTTCAGACTGTTGTGATTATACTGAGATTACAGTGTTTATTTGAGAAGTTATGAATTATATTCAGACACATTTTGAAATACAACAATGTATTAAATCAATCTTACATTGGAGTAATTTCAATTTATATACTTTAGGTTTCTGACCTTAGACCTGTTACATAGCTCATAATTTTGAGATTGTGAAATAAATTATCTATTTGTTCTTTAAAATAACCCCTTCTGAATCCACACACACAAAATGTGATCATTTAATAAATTATATTATAAGATAAAAATCCATTAATAGGGTTGAGAGGGGTTTCAACAAACCTGATCAGGCTGAGAGGACAAAAGTGTTCAGACCCAAAATGTGACAGCAGCTCAACCTGCAGAAACAAAACGGCAAGCATAAAAAAAAAAAAAACTGTAAAATCAGACCAGTAATATTTTACCATTTCCCAATATTAGTGGATTCCCAATAATGCCCAACAAGATTAGTAGAAATGAAGTGTTGTAGTACTTGCAAAGCCAAAAAATCTTTCCTCGGCGTGAGAGATGTAGCAGATATAAATACAGGTGTATGAATTTGTGTTCATGTGTCACTGCAATGCATTACTGTATCTGAGCCCTGCCACCATTCACAGAGAGAAGAACTCTAACCTTGATGTACTTGATGAACATCTGACGCAGGAGCAGAAGACAGCACAGAAAAACAGAGAGGAAGATCAGTATAAAAGACTTGATTCATGCGTAAGAACTTTTCTTGTTTGTTCTTCTGTCATGAATTGAACAGCAGTACAGAAGTGAGAAAAAAGCAGTTTAGAAAAAGGCTGTAACCTGTAAAAGGAACCTATAACTTCTAAGGGCTGAAAAAGGGACGTGAAAAAAAAATATATACACAATATATATTATACATACACTCACACAACTACATAGGAGCAAAGCCGAGAGCAGGAAAGAACAGGTTTGGGGCAGCTCAATATTGGAAAAGTATTATAGGGTTTCAACCTTACATCGATGACAATTCCTGACATATTACAGCAAATAATTATATGAGAGCTTATATAACAGTCATATATCCGATTTAGTGATGAGAAGATTCAGATTAAAGATAAACCACAAAGCCAAAAAAGCAACAATGACTGAGTTGCGAATCCTGAAGGAAACATTTAAGAAAGTGAAGTATTAATGTCAAAGTTTAATTAAATTATGCTAGAACGCCAGATATCATTCTCAAATTCTGCCGGAACACCCAAGACAAAATTCTTTGATGCACATGAAAGGCACATCTCAGCTTTAACAGGTCAGTTTAGGAGTTATGGTGTGTGTATTCACTATCATGTAAAGCCCTCAGGGAAAGGCACAGCTTCTCTCAAATTACTGAACTGTTCTTCACACACAGTAATTTAACTACAGTGAATGTAACTGTATTGATCAGTAGTAAACAATAGCTGGAATGCTTTATAACAGTGTAGTTTGTGTAGTTGGAGAGAGCACATAGTAAGTGGGCTGTTACATGTCTATTAAGTATAGCGGGAAGTCTAATTCATTTTTCGAATCTTATTGGGACAGAATTTACTTGAGTTAACACTCAACAGTGTAACTGGAACCTCCTGCACTGTGGTTTACTCTATTTGTCGCTAAATAAATATTCGGCTTCTCCTTTACCTTGACGTATTTGGCGTAGAGTTGCTCATCCAATGGAAAGCTCTGTACTGTGCGTTGATCACGGGCGTGAAACGTGCCCAGCTTGATCCACTTATTAGTCGGATACCTGAGTCAAAGACAAAATTATAGTTCGATGAGGTTAGTGTCCAGTCAGAAAACATGTAGGTCTATTTACATATTTGCATTACCTGTCGCTGATTGACACAAGGAAATCTCTGGGCGTAGATGAAAACAGCTCAAAGTTTGCGATGTCCAGCTGCTTCACCTGGATTGGCTCACAGAGCTCAATAACAAACCTGGAATTGCAAAGGAAACGAAAGGAACATGTACTTTATTATTAAGTAATAATGTTCTGCATTGCATCCAAATTTATATGAGCAGATAATGCACAATAACAATTAAGAATTAACTGGACAAGTATCATTTTTCTACAAAAAAACACCACATGACCACCCAAAGATAAGTAGTAAATAAGTAATTGGTTCACAACTTTTAAGCAACAAGGTTCAAATTTACACAGTGTACAAGCCCATAAACTGTAGTACATGTAGTCTCTCAATAGATATTAATTTATAAACATGCATAATAATATTAAAATAAAAGATTTAGCAATGCCTCACCAGATCTTTGTACTGCAGGGGTTCAGCATGTATAGATCCATGTTCTCCATCAGGATGGCAGATGTGCTCTGAACAAAACACAAAACGGACCAGATCAATCAAAGATGAGCTGTATTACAACAGGACAGAACAATAACATAAAATCAAGAACATTCTACATGCAGGAACACGTTCTATTTCCTCAAATCAATCCATCTCTGTTCCGAGCTGTACCTTGGCCTCATTGTTGGCCGAGAGGATTTTGGCCCCACATTCCACAGAAGCGTAGTTATTCTTGAAATTTTTCTGGACCTTTTTGACAGGGTGAGGACTGCCATTAGAAGTGTGAAGAGACTGACCTGCAAACAACAAAACAGGTTATGTAGATATTCTTCTATAACACTGATAAAGTC
>JAZGTK010017030.1:0-12455 GCA_036877625.1 Ambastaia sidthimunki
ACCTACCAGTATGATATAAAGGTCAGCAGGACAATACAATAACTTACAATAAATATAGTAAATTAGAACTCTTCAGTGTAGTTAACTACCTCGCAACCATCCATCTAGCATTTCTCCTTCATTGAATTTTATTCCTTTTTCCGAGTTCATCAGGATGAAGTAGTCATGAGTGCACCCTGGCCATCTTGCCACAAGGTCAGTAACTCAGAGTGTTGCATCACAGATTACTTGTACATTGATGGAGTGGTAATTTTTCCTGTTAATGTACTTTTCTTCCTTGTCATGTGGTGCCTGTAAAAGGAAGAAACACTTGAATAAGATTCAGTCTTTAACATCACATTTATCACTTTTACCAATACCATTTCCATGCTGATGTTTAGGAATAAGAGGGTTAAATTGATAACTACAATACAAAAAAAGTTAGAACCTACTTTTATTGCAATGTGTGTCCTGTCCCCAACACATTAGGAAATCCTGCGATTTCAAAGAATTGCTGTTTGCAATTCTTTGCATTCTGCAGCTGTTGTTGGAAACCATATGAACTACCTCACTCTTCTACATAGTGATTTGAAACATCCCTTACCACGCGGCTAACGGAGGATTGGCTCACACCCAAAGCGCCTCCTAAGACCATCTGAAATGACCCAGAGGCAAAGAACCTCAAAGCCGCCATAATTTGTACAACTAAGACCACAGGAAGTAGTGAAGATCGTCTTGTTTTCCCTTGCAGATCTCCTGACAAAAGATTAACAAGAAACATGATTGTGGGCCTAGGAAGCTTATACTGTTTGATTAAAAAGTTATTGGGCAGTCTAAGGGGATCCATTCTGTCTCTCAGTGGCCTTGATGGATTTTCCTCCCCGGCAGCAACCCAAAGTACCTTCATCTAGAAAATGTCAAGGACAACTTAGTAACCAATTTAATGATCAACTTAAATAGACCCTGACTACTTGATCTTATATAAGCAGTAGTAAATAGTAAACTATATCAGTACATTCAGTAGGCTATACAAGTTAAAGCCACTGGGTAAAAAGCCCATTCAGTGTTAGCCTGTAACTGTAAAATGCCTTTTAATCTGATATAGGCTACATACACACAAAAAAACAATACTTACAAACTTAAATTACCAAAACAAAGTATTGATTTAGTTTTAGTAGAAATATGTTTGAATAAATAAAAATAGAGGCTTACCTTTTTACTGTGGCTGTGTTAAGAATGGTGTAGGCTTGTCTTAAAGTTAAGAAGAAAACTAAGAGGAAATTGAAGAACTAAGTTTTCAAGAATCACAATTATTCTTAATTTTTTTTCTTAGGACAAAACATAAGAAGAAAGTTAAAAAAAATCATAAGAATTCTATTTGTGAATATCAAATCTTCTTAACTTTTGTCTTAGGAAAAAGTCCATTTAAGATTTTTTTTCTTAAGAAGGTTTTGTGAATACGGCCACTGGTCGATTTGACCCCTCATCCATGGGTCTTGAGTTACGTACCGAAGTTTTGTCCAGAAAAAGAAGTGTGCAAGAGTGATGCTTTGCTTCTCAAGCACCTCTAATAAACTACAAAACTACAAGTCCATTAGCATGACTGATCAGGAATAACCAGCACGCCCAACAACAAAGGCTAGAGAGCTATGGGATTTATTTTGTGCCAATAAAACAAATGCAGACTTGCATTTGCAGACAATGTGAAAGAAGAAAAACACTTTGGAAAGAAAACGATAAATTTAATGGCAAAGGTATAGCATGGTTTTTAACAAACCTTTTGGCATTTGACATTCTGTCACAAACCTTAACTGCACTTTACTCCCATAGAGTGTGAGTAAGACAGTCACACTTCCTTAAACAATTTCCTGGTCCCCGTGTATATGCTCAACAGTGCCACCTCTAGCACCAAACGGGGAAAATCACTGACAACTGTCACATGTTTGACGTCACATTAATTGAGGCTCCCATATATATTCAAATATTACATTTTTTTAACACTGCAGGATTATTTTAGTAATCACACTTTTTTACTGCATATCCTATTTAACTGAAGTTTCTTTTTCACTTTTTTTTTACATTTACCATTTTTTGAAAATCCTAAATTTTGAAAACTTCACAAATCTTAAAATGTTGGAAAAAGTTTCATGTTAATTGTCAACTACCTACTTACAGTAAGTGCTCACAGTTTGTTTTGTCATCTAAAAACCACTTTGATCTTTCATTATTTCATGGTGTTGTTAACATGCCTGTCTTTGATCTGACTCAGTTTGTGTTTGTGTCTCTCTTTTCTGTTGTCCATGCATTTTTTGCTCACTCCTTATACCCCACCTCCTCCCTAAGTGCCTCCTGAGTGGGACAATCCCACCTCCTTCTGAGTTTCCACAAAACGCCCTCCTCCATCTCTGTGTAGGGCTGTGGAGTGCCACCAGGGTTTAAGAAAGACTATTGTTTATCAGACAGTTGCCGTGGAGAGCAGTGGAGCTCTACAGAAGTGAGAGAGTAAAAACAAACAGTAGTGGAGTGAAAAGCACATTTCAGGTAAGAACATGTATATTAACTGTCTCTGTGCTCTGTGTATATGTATATAACACTGCCTATTGATACTGTAGATACTTTGTTTATACTCACCAAATCAGTCTCACAGATGAATTAGTGTATTCATAAAGAAAGCTTTACTTGTATTTTAACAAGTTAAAAGTCTAGCTTAGCTTGTTTTTAATTAGTAAAAGATAATATTGTAGCTATTTAACAGGTAAACGACCAATTAAATGCCATTCTATATTATAACTTAATGGCTACTGCTCTCTTGTGTATAATTGTATCTATTTTATTAATTTGTTGATACCCTAAAGGTATTTACTTATTCCCTAAACAGTGTTTATAAATGAAAATGACTTAATACATATACCTGCGCATATACCTTCAGGGTTTGTGTTGTTTGAGTGAGCTACCATGAGTGGAATCGCTCTCAGAGACAATGATTTATCAAAGTTGCTTTTAAAATCCCTCTCATCTTTCATCATTATGAATTAAACTAGAGCACAACCTCTTCTGAGATTTGAACTGATAACGATTTTTTCATCTGGGAGTCTTCAGCACTTGCAAACACAGAGGAAGGTCATGCTGGTATGTTGTCAATTGGGGGCCAAAGCTGTTCAGAGAGCAAAGACGCTCTTTTGGCCTCCCCCTTTCCTCTCTGCTTATCTTTGCTTTGGAAATAGTTGGTTGCTCGTTACCCTGTCATTTGTGAGATGAGAAGGAGTGCTGAGAGGGAAGGCAGCTGATTTCTGCTGGCTCCAGCCAGTGTCTCATTCCCAGCTGTACAGAAAGCCCACTTGTGAGAGGAACACTAGTGTTTTTCCTGTGCTACCTAAACATTTAGCAAAGCGGAAAGAAATGATAGTTTGCTTTGCCTCACTTAGTTAACCTCTCTGTTAACCTTGAAGGGTTTAGTCTGTGTGGAACTTACCTAAAATATTAACATAGCACAAGGCTGTATACATTAACACACAGTTAGAACAAAAATTAACTTAACAATACAGCGTGTACTAATCTTATGTTAATTTATAGATATATTAATCTGTTTAAATGTCTATATGTTACCGATATAAGTATCAAACTAATAATATTACAATCATTTATATTATTTTTATTTTATTTATATAATAATTTGCACTTTTTAAAATGTATGACCAAGACTAAATGCTGTAATAAATTATGGATACCCTTAACAAAACATTAGCATATGGAACGCTACTGTAAGGTGTTTCCAAATAGTGACAAATTGGTTTACACATTTTTAATGTAGCTAAAATCTTAAACAAACAAACAAACAAAAAAGTTTAAAACAAACAAACAAAACACTTTTTTACATTACGAAGCTCACATTGTCACTGTTCATTCCATTAGATGAATAGATGTATAGATGACAAGAAGACCCACATGTTTGAATGGAAGCAGAGAACAGTGCAGAAAGAATGCAGCGGGGTTCAGGCCACCCACCCAGTTTGCCTTGGGGCTTCCTGGCTGGAGCCTCTTAATCATCTCTATATCTACACAAAAACAGTAGGATGTGAATCTTGGCTAGACTTGAAACTTGTCTTCCCATCCCCCAGCTCTCACCATAACGAACAAACAATTTTACTGAAATAATATCCAATAACCACAAATAAACCTCTGTGAAATGCTCTCATAACATCTACATACTTGATCTAACTTCATCAGATGGCTTTAATAGAGTATTGATTGCATGTGACTGGTATAATTGTCTTGTCTCATTTTTAAAAGTAATACCACATAATGCTATCCCATTTCTCGCATTTACAAAAGTCACTGTAGTAACTTATGTTTTTGTAAAGACACATAGTCAGAATATGATAACTGCAGTACATTTATTATAAGGGAGGCTAAAGAATGCTGTATGGACCTTTTAAAATAACCTTATGTTCTAATTGAGTACATTATATAAGGTATATGTGGGTTTTTTCCAGCTTGTTCGGTTTCCTCCACAGTCCAAGGGTATGCAGGTTAGGTAAATAGGATATAGTAAGGGTGGGTGTACCCTGTCTATGGCCTGAGATGCTTGGATGGGCTCCAGCCCCCTGTGACCCTGAAGAGGAAAAGCGGGTTTAGAGTATGGATGGATTAAGAGAATTAAACAAATATACTTTGCTTGTGGAACTGCAAAAATTCTCAAATCTGTCTTTGACACTTAACTGCATTTTGCCTGTAACATTTCATAGTCAAACCTCATAACAATTCTGTGTTTACCTGAACCTGTGAAGGATCCCTTCAACACTTAGTTGTTGAGCTTGCTGTAAACCTACAGAAAACAACCCTAACAGGAGTGAAGCATATAATCAGACTGTACCACATGTAGCACCCTGCTCTTAGAACAGTGTTGACAGTTTCTAATCTGTGAGCTCATACTATCTGAGTGGAGAGTTGGGAATGCACTGAAGGTTTTGATGTGGTGTGCAGATGGCGAGCACAGAACACAAAAGCACAATATGAATTACTTTACAGCCATTTGAAAAATAACCAGCGGGAAAAAAGCAGGGTTTTTTTTTTGTTTAAAGACATACCATTAGTATGGTACTTCTAATAATGCTCCTGACTTTGTTCATTTGAAGACTTTTACTGTTTGTAATGTTAGTGTTTTACTGTTTGATCCTTAAGACCTGTTGTGACATTTAGCACTGGTCAAACACTTTTATTATTTTTTAACAGTTCTCATTAATTGAACAGGTGTTACTAGCAGCTAAACAGCTCTTTTAATCATCAGGTGAAAAGAGAGCTTGTAGGTTTAGGAAGTAATGTTTACTTGACTGTACTGACAGAGCGTGAAGTAAAGTGCTGGCCAAGTACTGGAACTGTGAACACCCGACAGTGGGCAGCATTGCACCTCCAGGGCAGCAGTTTTTGGGGTCCGGTGCCTTGCTCAAGGGCAATCAACATAGTAATTAACAGAGCTGAACAAAGCTTTTGCCCTTTATTGAAGGGGACAAAATAATCTGAGGAGGGCACACAAACTCTAATCCTATCTAATATAAAGATTTTGTTAATATTCTGTTATATTAACTTATATGAAGTCTGAAGATGTAGTGCTCTTATCATTACATGGCCATTATCATAACCAATATACTTAAATCACAATACCCACTGGAAGCAACCAACTTAAATATGCAAATGTAATTTCTTTTTCTACCTGGGAGACATATTACGTTTCTAGAATAAAATGTTGGCAATACACAAACTCCTGTTAATAGCCAGATCCATCTGGCTGTTGATTTAATGACTCTGTCATGATCTGACTCTCTTTGGGCCTGTTAGCCAGATTTTTAAATCAAATCAAATCAAATTTTTTGTCACATTATCAACAGCACAAGTGCCATTGTGAGTGAAAGTCTTCAGGGCATTCTCCAGACAATGCAGAATACAATTTACAGATACTTCACAGACAGACAATATACACAGTATATAGCAAACATAGAAGGTATAGACAATATGCCTGTTAGATATATACAGTGTGCAAAAATACACACAGTAAATGTACACAGTTTGCACAAACCATGCAGAGAGAGAGCAGTCTGTGGCTCAGGTGGCTGGAGTATCTGGTGATCGACCGGACTTTCCTCAAGCCCCGGCTTGTGTAGATGTGCTGAAGAGAGGGAAGCTCACCACCTACAACAAAAGTTCACACAACCCTCTGTTCGCTTAGCGGGTGCCAGTGGTGCTGTTTCCATACCAGGCAGTGATGCAGTCAGTTAGTAAGTTTTCTACAGTGCAAGTGTAGAATGTTCTGAGAATGCTAGGACTCATTCCAAACTTTCTCAGGTGCCTGAGGAAAACAAAGAGGTGCTGATGTGCCTTTTCCAGTATCGCATCTGTGTGAGCAGACCGTGAAAGGTCCTTGGTGATGTGAACACCAAGAACTTTAAAGCTGGTGACCTGTTCCACAGGTGTTTGTCGATGGGTATCTTTTCTCTGTCTGTCTCCTAACATCCACCACCAGATCCTTGTTCTTATTGATGTTGAGTGAGAGGTGGTTCTCCTGTCACCAGTGTTTCAGAGCATGCACAACCTCTCTGTAGACTGTAATATTGTTGTCAATGATCAGAATTACATTCTAGAACAGTTTAATCTATACACAAGTTTTTTTTGTTGCTATTTGTTCTTTTATTTTTCTGTCTTTGTCTAGTTAAACTACATCTGTGGTAAATGCTGGTTTAATACTAGTAATGGACACATAGTTAAGCCCTGCTTTTTTAAATTTCTTAGTAAGTTATATCAGTAGTATCCAGCAGCAAGCAGACCATAACTTCTCTTTCATCATGTCTGATCAATTAATCTGTTGCAAGCTACCAGGCGTCTGCCCCATTTATACATTTGAAAAGCTGAGGGAAAACTATTCTGTACATTGTGCTGATGTTGTCCTGAACATTTAAAACACTTTAGATTCTGTGCTTTTGCATTCATAAGATCTGAAACTTGAGCAGACCTTTATCTACAACATGATAACAGATAAACATCATTGACTGTTAATTGAAAGGTTGTTGTATACTCCCAGAAACTCTAAATTCATGCTGTCCAAATGATCCAGAAATGTCTTAATAACCCTTTCCTGCCTTATTTGAACTAGTATTTAAAAAATATTTGATGTGTAATTGGTTTTAGAAAAGCCTGTATTTTGATGTTTATGTCTTTATGTTAATGAACCTGCTTGTATCTCTAGGAAATTTCACACCAACAGACAGATCACGATCTGACCACTAGCTTAAGATATAAAATGCTCTGTGGGCTTTGACATTGTTGGGCCTGAGTCTGTAATAATCCTGGGAAAACTGGGTATTCCAGTGGAGAAAGACAGCGGAAAGAAAAGTGTAGAGATCCTTTAAAGAAAACACATTAGTGGGTAAACAAGAATGGAGAAATTCCAGATGTTTTGATTTCAGAAAAAGACAACTAATGCGCCCCAGATCAATTAAGCTCAAATTTGCATGAATTTACGTCATCAAGGTTGTTTATTGGTTATTATTCCTTTTAGTGGATTTGCAGGATAGTGGAGACATTTTAATTGTAATCATAATGTAAGTTTGTATGAATTGTAATCCCTTGCTTAAAGGTGAATTAAAAGTTCACCAGATCAGGACTTTTCATTGGTTGGGCGACACACTAATAAAGGACATCATTGCCCCTCCCCACCTCTTTTTCGCTTCTCAGTTTACAAGTTAGTTTTGCAGCACGTTTATTATGAAAGTAATAGCAAAGATCAAGGCGCGAAGATTTGAAACTGCAATGACGGATTTGAGAGGTTGTAGGTAGCTTTTTGTGTACTGCCAATGTGAATTTATGTATTTACATGTAAATATGTGCTAAACATTCAACTTTTTTATTTCAACTGATTTTTATTTTACAAGTTTTCACATTGGGGCTATGAGTGTAAGCTTTAGTGTACAAGTAAAGTAAAAATATTAATTGTACAAGTTCTCAAATTCAAATCTACAAGCTCAAATTCAAATCTCAAGTTTGTTTTGCTGTGAAAAAATAGTTTTGATACTTAAAAGTACCCCCATTTAAATTTACTCTTAAAAGTACATATTAAACTGACTGAACAATGTTACTAAAATGTTACGCATGTAAATGTAGGGGAGGAAATGTAGCACATTATTACCCACATCTATATGTAAGTTCATCATTTCCAATGATACTACTGCACTCAGTTATGAAAGAAAAGAATTAAGTGTTTATGAATTAAATTATGCTGGAGTGCTGGAAGCTCTGGCTGAATGAAGCTGGTAGAAGGGAAAACCATTTCTTATGCACCTGAGCTTATTTTAGTAGCTCATTAAACTGCAGTTGGAAAAAAGAACCTTGTTTAGTAGTGTGTTCAATGCTGACAGATGAGACGACTTTCGTCTCCTAACTGGTCATTCAAGGGCCTGAAGATTGCCTAGGGTCAAATGTTGTCTTTTACATTGACACCTCACCTCTGTGGGACACTGTAGAAAGTATTGTTTTTTTACGATCATGTCATACTCAGAAATGTCAAAGTGAAATTACAGAGAAATTCCTCACTCTTAAACTGAACAGAATGTGAATACAAATTCTTCCTTACAGCTTTTTTATTTATTTATTAAATAAACTCAGATAAATAATTTATATGAAGCCATGCAATAAGTAGCTTTGTATCTTGAGGCCAGTTGCATAAACTACAAATACAAGTTAGTCATCTGATTTTTTTAAAGACTGAAAGGCTAATTAGCCCTAACTAACCACTAACTTAGACCAGTTCTTATGACATAGTTTTTACTTAGTAGCTATGTTTAAGCAACTGGCCTGTGATCACCTTGCTGTACATTGTCTCTTACATATTTTATAATTGCTTATCTTTTCAGCTACTTCATCCATCATCCATGGATACTGATGTTTTGAAAACTCCTGAGCAATGTATATGACCTTCCCAGATTTGTAAGGATGAGTTGAATGGCTTTGCCTGACAACATTAACCAGACAGAGCAAACCAAACAGTTTTTTAAGACGAGTAATTCATTCCCTCACGTAAACTAACACACCAGAGAACTGTACAAATCCACAGACTGTACAGCTTCACACAGACTGAACAGAATGGCTCCAAAGCAAAGGACAATTTTGGCTTTACTCTTTATAGGACTTTTACACCAGGTTCAAGGCTCTCTGGTAAAGACCAATCGTGGACTTAAGGTAAAGAAAGGCCAGTCAGTCTTTCTACAGCAGTGGGATCTAGAGTTTAATATTCCCAGAGCAAAAGATACCTGCAAGGTGGAAGTCGTGTTGAATGAGCCCATTACACAAAGGGTTGGCACACTTTACCCACAGGTAAGCCATGTTGTCAATCACTGAATAAACTTTTCTAAACTTTTCTACAAGGCACTCAACAGGTAACGTCAACATGTCAAAAGTGTTTTAAGCCGCATTCACACCTATCGCTACTCGCCCATCGCTAAGCTATAACCGTCAGTGTGAATGTGTTCTAGCGAGTAGCCTCTTCTCGCCTCATATCGCTAGAACACATTCACATTCTATTGACGGTTTTTACTTAGCAATGGGCGAGTAGCAATAGGTGTGAATGCGGCATCACTCTGAGAACATTTGATAGTTCTAAATATGATCATTAGTAATACTGACTAGCCAAACACATTTCTTTACTGTCCTTTAATATGTGGCCTTTGGCTCTTGGCCACTTAGTCATGGGTGTGTCAAAGAAAAAACATTGTTTCTTGCACACTTGTGTGGTAATTTAAAGTTTGCATGGTCTGTCATCAACACATTGTTCTGTCAAAGTTGCAGCCTTTGGCAGATCTGGCACATGCCTGCTAGTCATTAGTCTGAGTGTTCAAGTGACTTCCACCTCAGGTCTGTGATGAAACTGAGATCATTACATGCATTATTTCTGAAAACATCTGTTTCAGAGGGGGGTAATTGTGAGAGCAGTGGAAGCTGAAGGCTGTTAAACAATTTCTTTTCCTCAAACTTATTAAGTTTATGGGTTTATTTGAGTTTCATTATCATATATCTACATGCTAAATGTACTGTAATTATCTTAAACATGTTTCTGATAAAAATCTAATAAAAAGAGACAACATAATTATTACTGACATTTTCCATGTTTTGTTATTTAACTGAATAAATTCGTAACTGATGCAGCCTCATTAAAACTACAAATACAAGTGACTAGGGGCATACGTTTTATGATATTACAAATGGCACTTGTGCTTACCTAACACAAAATCAACAAATGTTTTTACAATATTGGATATGATTAAGGACATGCAATTATTTCCACTTTCTTTAATAACAATGACTAAAACTTAATTTCTGTTTTACACCTGACAGGTTTTTGACTGCCATTTTTTGGCTGATGAAGTAAAATACACTCATAATGGATGTCCAATTTTAAAAGAAGATACTGTTAAACTTCGTTTATACAGGTATGTTCATTTCATGCTGTTCAAACTTTGATATTATTTTATAAACAAATGCAATTATGGATTTATACATTGAAATGGTTTGTCATATAGATTTACAGAGACAGAAACCTACACTGAGGTCTTCAATCTACATGTTGAAATCGTGGAGTCTGACTGTAATGTTATTAAGTTTGGACCACAGAATCTTGAGGTTCCAGAGTTCTATGGCCTCTCTAATGTTCTTGATAGTAACATAGTGTCTTTCCACTATGAGCACCGTCATAATATTGAGTGTACAGTTTGGGTGACAACTGTGGAGACACATCTACCCAGTCATGGCCAGCTGGTCACTGGGGAGCCTGACAGATCAGATGGACCAAGAGGAGATGAACCTGACAGCTTTGTTCCTTTACGAAAACAGCTAGGTAAGACCATAACAAACAATGCAAACAAACATTTTACCTAATTTAACAGGGAGGTTTATTTAGAACCATTTTGAAGAAAGGTATTTCAAAAATAAATATAATATTTTAATATAGGCTATTATAATTCAAATAAAATAAGTCATAATTCCTGACAGGTAGATGATCATCTTCATGCCAATTTGAGAATATTACAGCCATAACCTGGATCACCCAAAATCTGTGTGTATGTGATGGACTTCTTTAACTTTTCATCCAGCTCAGTTAGATTTTGCATTTTTGTTCCCTGTCTAGTCACAGGAGTGCTGTCGCCATCTCTGTGTAACATTCCTCAGTGCCTGACATTTGCCAAAAAATCTGACCAGACAGTTTCTAAATCTATATACAATTATAAATCAGCATTATTTTTAAGTTTTAACCAAAAAAGTTACAAATTGTAGCTTTAATGTGCCAGAGGAGAACTGGTCATCAGTAAGTTTTTTTCTCCATCCCTGTTAGCTTGCTTACTGTGAGGCTGCTGACATTTAGGCTGGCTTAGGGTTTTGTAAATTGTTAATACTAGTTTTAGCATAATGATTCAGCTATAGTCCTAAAGACTCTATTTCACTATTTTGTTTTTCCCGTTCTCTTTCATTTTGCAATGTTCAGATATTTCATGGTATGATGGCAAATCCCTTATTCTTCTGTCCTATAAAATTGTACCTTCTAAGCGCCACCTGCATGTAAGCTGGAATGGCATATCTTGCTTAATATGATACCTGTCATCTGTCATGTTAATTGACTGAGGGTAATTGATATGAGGGTAAAATGAACTCAGAATGAGACACAGAATTAATATATTTTAAGTATAGCATCTTTGGATTGGAAGGATGAGAATTTTATGAGGTTTTCAAAAAACATTACAATATCTGTCCAAATTATTTTTTAACAACCTGTTTGGTCATATAGTATTGATGACATTATGTTTCCACTATTCCCTCTGCAGATAATAAAGCCAGAGCTCACTGTAAGACTGACAACTGTCTGAAGGGCCTGAAACTGTTAAAAATAACCAAAGTGCCCTGCAGTGATTTCCTCATGATGGGCATTCGTTACCATCACATTGATCCCCCATCTCCAGATATCGACTATATCGCCATTAGACTGGACCTCACAGACACAAGGAGCAGAAGCATAATCCAGGTATAAAACCTACAATAAATGCAGTTCCCCATTACAGCAGATTTAAAAATAATATTGTTGACTCCTGCTCTGCCGATCTCTTTTCCAGTCAGAGCAGGCTTGGATCCCAGTAGCCATTAAAGATGCTATGAGGAATCAGCCGCCCAAGCCTGCCTTCATGTCTATGTTCATCTTGGAGGTTAATGAGTTCATCTTGACTCCTCTCTCAACTGCAACTCTGGATGCAGAGGATGATGAGACACCCAAGCAGAGGCTGGTCTTCAACATCACTAAGTTTCCTACTGAGGGCTTCATTGCTCATCTGTCTGACCATACCAAAGCCATATCCTCCTTCACCTGGATGGATCTCAATGACATGCTGATCAGCTACCAGCCACCAAACTCCAGCCACACACAGCGGCAGAACTTTGAGGTAACTGTG
>JAZGTK010017031.1:0-12455 GCA_036877625.1 Ambastaia sidthimunki
ATTATTCATTATATACTGATGTCAGGAGTGATTCTTAATGGTTTTACCTGTGTGTTGTTTGTAGGTGTTTAGTGTTTCACTCTCGTGACAATACCGCGGTAAAACCAGCAACATTCCCTAACGGCTGCCCGCAAGCATTAGTTAAGGTAAATGTTGAATTGTTACTTTATTTTGACACTGTGTTTGACACATTGGGGAACTTGGTGTTTTAAAATGGTGTTGAAATATTTGACTGTCATTTTAAACTGAGATGCTGGTGAATACAGTGATTGTGAGACTGTGAGATCAGGTTTAGGAGTCAGGAATTTGTGGAATGGTGCTCAGCCCAAAATCTCATCTAGCAAAAAATGATCCAGTGTTGTTTAGCATCACTGTGAGTGTGTTGTCAGATGTGATATGTGCCGCTTTAATCCCTGTTGTTTGAGAATGTGCCGGTTTTAAAGGTACAGTATATTTGGCATATTGTGAAGTGCAGTGTGTACAATTTTGACTTTCACTTTCACAACCCCTTAACTGAGATAAAATCACTGACACATGACAGTGTGCACGTGATAACCACGGCAATCGCTCAGTTTTCCTGTCAGCTAATGTTGTTCATTAGCAGAACTGTATTGACTCTTTATGATGCATTGATAGAAAATGCAGCTGATGAGTCACAGAACTGTGCTGACTGCCCTCCAGTCAGATGTGGAACACAAAAGACATTTTGAGAAATTTCTGTGTTTGGCCAAACAGTGGAAGTCAATTGATGCCACTGTTGTTTGGTTACCGATGTACTGGTTACTGGAGTCTACTGACAGCCCGCGCTTCACTGCTGTTTCCAATTACAGTCTGTTGTTATTGCAGAATCCCTTGAAATCACAGATGAGACTGTTTGAAACATGTTTGAAAGGTTCATGTCAGAACTGTAAAGCCAGACATCCTGGTCATATAGTCTTTTATCTTCCAGTGAAGCCACATGCAGACAAGTCCTGATTTGGGGCCCGGAGGCTGTTGGATTGTACTGATGCGTGTTGGTCTGATATCTCTGTTCGTATTGATTCTGTTTGTGTTAATAAGGTCTGACAGGAGCAGCCCCACAGCAGATCATGTCCACTCCGGTCTCCAGTCGATCCCGCGTTTATCCAGATGTCAACACACAGAGGCCGCGAGAATACTGGGACTATGAATCTCACGTGGTGGAGTGGGGGTGAGTGTGAGGACAGTAGATTATGAACTGGATCTCAGTGTGACCTGGTGTGAGCTGAGCTTTCATTGGCTGATTTAAGATGCCTGATCAAAAATCAAAAATAGAACGTTGAACTTTTTTCTGTACATACTATTTTGACATTGAGAGATTTCTTCTTTTAAAATGTTCTTTTTTTTTTACAGCTGAAGTAATTGAATTGTTAAACATCCAATCATTATTTTTGCGTTGCCCAGTGTGCTCTTTATGTCCAGTACATTTGCCAAAGTATTTAACACACAAAACACACTTTGTAAGAAACCTTATCCCAGAATGCAATGCTCTTAACTAGCTGCAGTCCAGTCACAGCACAGCATTCTGCATAAAGCACATATGAAGACAACACTTTCAGATGCAGATCACTGATCAGGTCCCGGGAAGCAATAGTAATTCAGCTGTCTGATTTTGATGTAATTTGTTGCAAAAAAAGTGTTGCCATGTCATGATGTAGCCGTGATGTCTTTGTTTCTTCATAAGCGCTCGTAATAGGAGCTGTTGGTTTTGTCATCAGGAATCAAGACGATTACCAGCTGGTGCGGAAACTCGGCCGAGGAAAGTACAGCGAAGTATTCGAAGCCATCAATATTACAAACAACGAAAAAGTAGTCGTGAAAATACTCAAGGTGAGAAGCATTGTTTTTCCAGAGTCTGATAGTTTTGTTTGTGGTGTTTGAGGAATGTTTTGAAAATTCTTCTGTACTTTTTTAAAACTATTTTTAAAAAAAAAAGTTTTATGCATTATTCATCAGCGTGTCGTATTCTAAAGAATTTACATAATTCATTCAAATGAGCTCTGAAATTACCTAATTTTGTAATAAATATCCACTTAACAGTGTCACATTACAAAATTTACATTTGTTCAGACGGTGGCTTTGTTGTCTTTAATGGTTCTGTGTTGTTGATATTTTATTTTGTGTGCAGCCAGTAAAAAAGAAGAAAATCAAGCGGGAAATTAAGATTTTGGAGAACCTGAGAGGAGGTCCCAACATCATCACACTTCTAGACATTGTCAAGGATCCTGTGGTCAGTTGGCTTTTATTGATATGTAATAAAACTAAAGCTGGACCATAGATGTCTGTATTTGTGGTGATACGCAGCAGTCTGTGATGTGATGATGTCACACACTTGTGTAGAATGTGTTCAAACATCCAATGACACTGTAGAATATTTATTGATTGTAGTGCTGTCGTGTCTTATTAAAGTCTCTTGTTTGTCTCTGTGAAGTCTCGAACGCCAGCTCTGGTATTTGAACATGTGAACAACACAGATTTTAAGGTAAATAACTTCATTCTTGTGGATTAATTAACATTAAAAAAGAAACCAACCCTTCTTCACTTCAGTTTAACTTCAGTTTTGCTTTTCTTGTGTGTTTGATAAAGCAATTGTATCAAACACTATCCGACTACGACATTCGGTTCTACATGTACGAGATCCTAAAGGTAAGAATTTCTGCTCCTGCAGATTTCATAAAACACATTCTAGACAAGAGGTCTCCAGTCCTGGTGGTCCACAGAGATCAGAGTTTAGCCGTGATCTACTCTAACACTTGCTGGATGTTTCTGTCACTGACTTTATCTCCGTTTCTCTCTCAGGCTTTGGACTACTGTCACAGTATGGGAATCATGCACAGAGATGTGAAGCCACACAACGTAATGATTGACCATGAACACAGAAAGGTACTGACCACCTCCCCAAAACCGCCACATCTCATTGGCCATGCTGTAGCTCACGTAACCCTGCAGGCTTCTGATTGGCTGAGGAATGAGGAGCTCAGAACTGAGAATCATTGAATAATTTAGAATAGTTTCTATAAAATAGAATCATTGAAATGTATTTTTATTTTTTTAATGGTCTATGTTTGTGGTTTAGCTGCGTCTGATAGACTGGGGATTAGCAGAGTTCTATCATCCCAGTCAGGAGTACAATGTCAGGGTGGCGTCTCGATACTTCAAAGGACCTGAACTGCTGGTGGACTATCAGGTGAGGATCTTCTAACACCTGCTGTCGTCCACTATTAACATTGATATTTGCCTAGTTTGTTCTTCAGACGTTGAATGTTGTTGTTTTTTTCTCCAGATGTATGACTATAGTTTAGACATGTGGAGTCTGGGCTGTATGTTGGCCAGCATGATCTTCCGGAAAGAGCCGTTCTTCCATGGACACGACAACTATGATCAGGTGAAGCTTTCAAACCACAAACACAAGCTCTTGATTCCAAAAGACTTTTTAAATCTGTTTTGTTCTTTATTATTCTATGCAGCTGTTAGGTATGTGCTTTCCCTCAGAGTCTGTGGTGTTGGGCAGACAGATGAATTTGGCTCTGATGAGTTGATAGCGTGGCCCACACTGGCCTGAAAGCAGCTAGATCAGAGTTTTTTTTAACCAGAGAGGCAAAGACAAAACAAACATTGAAATATTTTAAACGTTATGTTTAGGTGTAACTAGTTTAGTTATGCCAAGCTCTGGTATATTTTATTGGGTGGAGGTTCAGATGTTGTTGTGGATGGGGTTTTGAGGTCAGAAAGGTTGAGATGCAGTATTACTGATGGATAGATGTTACGTTAGTCAGCAGTCAGTGAAGCTCTGCTGTTTGTAATTATTGTTTCCTTTCAGCTTGTACGGATTGCCAAAGTCCTGGGTACAGAGGACCTGTATGACTACATTGATAAATACAACATTGAGCTTGATCCACGGTTCAACGACATTTTGGGGAGGTACATTGTTATGCGTGTTTGTTTACGCATGTTGTGCTTTTGTCACAGTTTTGACATGTTGACTGATAGTTTTCTGGCTGTTTATCAACTCTGTATCCAGACATTCCCGGAAACGGTGGGAGCGTTTTGTCCACAGTGAGAACCAGCATCTGGTCAGCACTGAAGCTCTGGACTTCCTGGACAAACTGTTGCGCTACGATCACCAAGCTCGTCTCACCGCCCGAGAGGCAACGGAGCACCCGTACTTCTGTGAGTTCATTCTGCCCCAAACAGTGTGCAGATCACCCTGCTGGTGTTCTCCACAAATGAGCCGGTGGAAGTTTGTGGTGTGATGTATTCTGACTTGCTCAAACTCAAAGTTTCTTCTGTGGTGCACTCAGATTGTTTAGAGGCTTGGTTGCTAAAAACATCTCTATAATTACAGTTACAACAGTGAACACGTTAACATGTGACCGCCCACATTTGCATAGCCACACCTCTTCAGTATGCAGCAGCTTATTTAGAACAGAACTCATTTACATAACGCTTCAAAGATCTAGTAACAAAAACAAGCTGTTTAATCATACGAGTTAGTGAGCAGTTGGAAAATGACCAGTAACAATAAAGAAATCTTGATAGAATTGGACACCAGTGAGAAGATGCATTTGTTGAAAGATGTGTTAGCACACGTTAGTCACGCTGCAGTGAGTGTGTGTGTGTTGATGTGGTTTGTCAGATCCTGTAGTGAAGGAGCAGGTGAGGATGGGCTCAACTTCAGGACTGTCCACTGGTTCCGCTCCGGTCAGCACCTCCAGCATGATTACAGGTTAGACGGGAAAAGATTGCAGCTGTAATAGCAGTTTGGATCATGATTAGTTTTCACCACACCCTCTCCCCTCCAGTATGAATGTTCTTCATGACGTAATGGTGTTAATTGTCTGTAGGGGGCGTCACGTCGTCAGCCCAGCCGATGGGCAGCATTGCTGGTTCTCCGGTCATCTCGTCCCCCGCTGCTCTGGCTGCACAAGTCTCTGCTGCTGCTGGAGCTCAACCCTGAACTCTCTCTCCCGGCCACATTTTTATGTTGAGTGTAAACATACCAGAGAGACTCAGTTAGCTTTTTTTCCTTTTTCTTTCTTTTTTCCATACAATAATTATATATTGAAGCTGGGACACAGTCATACAGTTGTAATGTTGCGTCTGTGTCCGGCATTCTCCCGATGATGGTGTCTATATAGAAGCCACTACAGTGTAGAAATTCAGAAAAATGGATAATAAAATTTATTTTATATGTCCTTACACTGCTTTGTGTTGTTTTTAATGATTAAGTTTTTCTGTTGAAGAACAAAATTGTATTATACAAATGTTACTATTATTTGTTTGTTTATATGGTTTGTTTTGTGTTTGTTCAGCTACATTAAGATTTAAACCACAATGTGTTCAGTGATGTCTGGAGAATTTTAGTAAAGTGGTGTACTGAACTTAAATTTTACCCAAATCTGTTCACTTGAAAGCCGTTAGCATCAGTTTCTCCTGACGTGTGTCCTGAACTAGCACATTCCTCACCAGCTGGAGTATCTCACTGAGTGACCAAACCATTGAGTCCAATCCAGTGGGTCACTTTTATTTTGGAGGTCAGAAAATCCCAATGGAGAGAAAAATAGATGAAATACCTCAATAAAATCCTGCAAAAGCTGCAATATTTAACAACTTAGTAACTTCTTAACACTTCTTAACTGCAGTTTATAACACGCGTGTTCTGCTTTGCTGTTTATTAACACTAGCTGTGACAAACATACAGCCCTGTTCTACTGCAGCTGCAGTGAGGCCTATAATGAACTCAGCAGCTCTACTCTGATAATACTGACATTAAAGCAGAACTAACTGCAAACAATGTTAGGTGAGGGTCCACATTCATGATCAAGATACCTTTAAAATAGATACCTTTCAGTTTTCTTAGTGAATTCCTATACACATACTTTATGCTGACTTCCTGACAGCTGTTAGTTTCAGACACAAGAACGGTTAACATCACCCACACTGTGACCTCACGCTCTCTTTATAGAAACAGACTA
Organism: Ambastaia sidthimunki; assembly: GCA_036877625.1. Taxonomy (NCBI): domain Eukaryota; kingdom Metazoa; phylum Chordata; class Actinopteri; order Cypriniformes; family Botiidae; genus Ambastaia; species Ambastaia sidthimunki. The sequence continues at coordinate 5,994 of JAZGTK010017031.1, forward strand.
ATGATCCCTCACACTTAAACATTATTCAGCTGCATCTCTCCTGCATAAACACGCTTACACTTTAATGTAATTCATTCGTCCCAGAGTCTTTATATGAGCTGTAAACATCTGGCACTCTGCTGCATAAACGTAATACAAATAAACAGTTTTTTACACCCCTAATATTCATATAGTGGTTAATGAAAATGGCAAATCTACACCCTGATGCGTTTGCACGTTGACTTTGTAATGAAAGATTTGAGAGAAAAACGATTTCTAATGTTGTTATGCAGTTGAGAGATTTTTGGATGCTCAGTTTTGCCTGTTAACATGAAGATGTTTTGGTCAGTTGAATCTCTTCCCGGTGGAACATTAAACACTCTCAGTACTTAAGAGGACAGAATTACTTTCAGATGCCTTTAAATAGAACATGTGATTAAGGTAAGTTTATATAAACATTGACTTGTTTTAATAAGCAAAATTCTTTAGAAACTGTTGCTTCACCATGACACTTCAGCCTAATGTTGACGTAACGTTACAAATGAAACGTATTCTTGTGTTGTCTGACACACTTCAGAGGCAGGAGCTCTTGAACTGTGTAGCTGGACGTGAGATGTGTTCATAAATATACTTTCAGTCCTGTACATAAGAACCAAAACAGGAATTATGAGCTGAATATGAGACCATAAAACACCAATAATATGTCACTGACTGTCTTTTTTTATTTGGTCAAATCATTGTCATTGTAAATAATTACTCGGTACAGATTCAAATGCCTTTTTATATAAATGCAGTAGAAAACATTTGACTTTAAACAGTAAATCTATAATCTCTCAAACGGCTGTATACAGTGTAGACAGACATGCAAAGAATAATAATTGTTCAGAATTATTCTAACATTGCAAAGTGGGAGAAAGATGCTCAATATAAGATCATATGGAAACAGCTTTAAGTTGATAGACTGATAACTTCAGAAACTTCAGAATTATCAGTGGGTCTCTTTCACTTCTCATCAGTGAAGATTAATAAATATTCGGTTTCACAGATGAACTTTTTCTTTACCGTGCAAGGTGCATCAAACCAAGACTTTAAAAATACATTTTCATATCCCAGACAAGCACAGTCCTCTCCAGCTGATGTATCTCCACCAAAGTTATCCGGCTCACTTCCTGATTCCTTTTGATACCAGAACCTTCAAAAGAACAAACAAGCTATCAAAAGAAATGACACACCCTCATTCACAACAATATCTGACAAAGAACGAGGACATTTTCAGAATGCATGTAATGATGTATTTAAAAATATGTAAAATTGAAAAGACTAGTAGAAAATAGTAGTTTTATATAGTATTTATAATAGTAGATTATAGTAAGTTAAAAGCAACATGTAAATAAATTTAGGATGCAGCACACAGTCTAAAAGTCTTAATATTCCTCTTTAAATTCTCTTGAGTTTTTAATTAAATATTATATTCACAGCAATTAAAGTGCAAAGTTGAAATGATAAATGAACAAGACTCAGAATTTCTGCTGCTTGCTTTAATGGATGTATGTGCTCAAGCAATGATGACCTGAAGTTATCTTAGCCTGAAGAAACATCAGGAGTTCTTACTGTAGTCCTGTTTTCTCAAGAGTTTCATTATTAACCCAAACCCATCGACCCTCTGTCTCCACATCATTCAGACCAATCCAGTGAGTCTCTAGAATTTTTGACGCCAGAAAATCCTAATGTTGAACATTAATAAAAGTTGTAGTGTCAAAAAAAAAAATATATATATATATAGTATGTAAAAAGAATTTTGTCAGCCTCACCTGTACAGCTTTACTGTTGATGACGACCAGGTGAGATTTTGAAGCTACACATGAACTATGACCTTCAGACCATGTCTGTGTTTCAGAGGAGAAGAAATAACACTTTCCAGCATGTGCTGTCCAGCCCGTCTCACAGAGTTTACAAGACGGAGCAGTGAAATCTGAATCATGAGCATCATATACACCCATTAATGTGACACCAACACTATTAATAATATTCATTATAATGTCATTTTAAAATAAATAAAGTATAAAATAAATACATTTAATATAAACAAACAAAATTCATCCTGCGGTTGGGAGATATAGTGCCTGACATTTACCAGTAAGCAACACAAGTAAGAGTACATGTCTGTGCGTTTCCATGAATCAACCACAGCTACTAACCAATCAGCGCGGTTAGATTTCATGCCTGCTCTCACCTATACCATAATTATTCAAACCCACAGCTGAGAGAACTACACAGAACACAGACTTTAGCAAAGAAAGCAGTAACCACAAGCAGAGAAGTGAAACTAAATGTAGATTAATCTAAACTAAATTTAAACTTAATGAGAATAATCCACTCACCATTGCAGGAGGCCAGACAGTCTTTAATTATGTTATATTTGCCTTGAAGATCTGAAATAGCAGCATGTAGACACCAGCATGGAAAACAAGTGATTTGAAAGGTAGTTCAACATCCTTTAAGTATTGGGGAGGTTTTTCTCCACTAGTTAGAAAACATTTATTTGCTTACTTTGCTCTGAATCTGCTGGTAGTTTTGTAGTATTGTTCTGATCAATCAGTGAGTCACACGAGCTGAATTTATTAGCATCTAATTAACAAACAAACAGTAAATGGAGACAGTATATAAACAGGCGTGATTACACAGACACAATGTGAAGAAATCAGTAGCAATGTTTCAGACATGCATAACGGTATTAAAAGTAACCAATAAACAACAACTCTGTGAACAATAACCTGCTTTTATTCAGTTTATAAAGCACATGTGACGTGACACTCACACAGTAAACTCAGAGCACAGGTGACATGACACTCACACAGTAAACTCAGAGCACAGGTGACGTGACACTCACACAGTAAACTCAGAGCACATGTGACGTGACACTCACACAGTAAACTCAGAGCACAGATGACGTGATACTCACACAGTAAACTCAGAGCACAGATGACGTGACACTCACACAGTAAACTCAGAGCACAGGTGACGTGATACTCACACAGTAAACTCAGAGCACAGGTGACGTGACACTCACACAGTAAACTCAGAGCACAGATGACGTGACACTCACACAGTAAACTCAGAGCACAGATGACGTGACACTCACACAGTAAACTCAGAGCACAGATGACGTGATACTCACACAGTAAACTCAGAGCACAGATGACATGATACTCACACAGTAAACTCAGAGCACAGATGACATGACACTCACACAGTAAACTCAGAGCACAGATGACATGATACTCACACAGTAAACTCAGAGCACAGGTGACGTGACACTCACACAGATGACGTGACACTCACACAGTAAACTCAGAGCACAGATGACGTGACACTCACACAGTAAACTCAGAGCACAGATGACATGACACTCACACAGTAAACTCAGAGCACAGGTGACGTGACACTTACACAGTAAACTCAGAGCACAGGTGACGTGACTCTCACACAGTAAACTCAGAGCACAGGTGACATGACACTCACACAGTAAACTCAGAGCACAGATGACGTGACACTCACACAGTAAACTCAGAGCACAGGTGACGTGATACTCACACAGTAAACTCAGAGCACAGATGACGCCCAGAGCCAAAACAAGAGAAACAGCGAGAACTATCAGAAGAACTTTAGTGCATTTAGCAGAAGGAACTTCAGGAGCTGCAGCTGTATCTGTTGTCAGTAAATATATGGATTTAATTTCAGCACAATTCAGTGCTGTAGCATCAACATTTAAATATTTAGCAGGAGGTACTATATATAAACTAAAAGTATGTGGACGCTCTTATAAGAAAGGTTTGGCTATTTCCATGAAATGAATGCAGACTTTTCTACATAAATAATGGTTTGTGCAGTACAGCTAGTGCTTTACTAGAACACAAACGGTCATAAAATGTGTCTTCTCATCACAGATCTTTATGCTGTGCATCACAATACTGTTACCAAACAGACAAATAGAAATATGCTGAATGTTCTCTAACAGACTTAGAAAGTGGCTTTATTTCCTGCAACAGTATCCAGTATTTCTGAGACACAACTCATCAGTGCATTCATTTTAAATCTTCAGCCAGCTGGGTTGGTTGCACATATAGGAACACATTTTAAAAACGACAGTAGTTCTACACAAATCAAAATCATGAACATTATATCTATAAGACCTTTTGAAATGAACCTAATGAAAGTATTAGCAGATCAGATATTTTCAGTCATTCTTACCCATCAGATGAGAGCGCTTGTTGTTTGATAATTTGAAACCTGAATTTTCGTAGATTGATGCCATTTTTCAGAGGGTAAAAAAAAACTCTGAACGTTGCGTGTCAATTTAAAGGAAGTTCAATGACACAGGAAGTGATGACATCAGAAAGTTATTATGCAGTGGTTTACATCTGTAGGTCTGCTGGTGTGTGTAGGTCTGCTGGTGTGTGTAGGTCTGCTGGTGTGTGTAGGTCTGCTGGTGTGTGTGGGTCTGCTGGTGTGTGTAGAGCTGTAGGTCTGCTGGTGTGTGTGGGTCTGCTGGTGTGTGTAGGTCTGCTGGTGTGTGTGGGTCTGCTGGTGTGTGTAGAGCTGTAGGTCTGCTGGTGTGTGTAGAGCTGTAGGTCTGCTGGTGTGTGTAGGTCTGCTGGTGTGTGTAGATCTGCTGGTGTGTGTAGAGCTGCTGGTGTGTGTGGGTCTGCTGGTGTGTGTGTAGGTCTCTAGGTCTGCTGTTTATTTCATGGTAACATTCTTTAACTGTGACTACAATACCTTCATAAAGTAAAACTTTAAGACAATAATACAATAATTGTGTTAAGGCAAAAATGGTTTTCATGGTGTCAGTGTAAAATGTGTAAAGAATGGCTTTGATACGTTCTGTTATCATATTGTCTCTATTAACATAAAAACATGTTACTTCTCTGATAATCACAAATACTGAAAGTTGTGATCACGAGAGAAAGACCCGCACGTGACGCGGCCACAGATGCTCTGTTTCTGATCTTTTTATTTTCATTGCATGACATTGAATTCAATGATTTAAACGCAATAAACTGTCTTTTGCAGTGCAGCCAGCCTGATCGCTTCTGCTGAGTTTTACGACAGTCAGTAACTGTTTGCGGTTGACAAATGTGAGTAATCCCACCTGTCGTAAAACCCTGGAGACGAACAGCGAATATGATCATAAATGATGAACACACAAAAACAGCGTTTAATTCTGTACTGAAGCTTCTTCTGTATGAACTTTATTGAAGTTGTTGCTGTCTGTATAATGATGTTGTGCTGAAATGCAGATATTCGGTAAGTTTATTGCTTATATCATCTATATTTATATTTTTGTCTATATGTAATGAGTCTTTTGTTTTAATACTCCTCATTCTCGCATCTTTGAGAATGACATCATGTCTTACCAATAGGAGAGTTTATCATTTAAGGATGTTTTAAACTCTGATCTGAAATCCTGCAGTAAACAGCGCCTCTATATTCTGTGTTTTAACAGCAACTGTGTGAACTTGATGCGTAAAACAAATGTATAATGTGAAAACATTGAATCTGGTAATGTAGGACTGTATGAGACCCTGCAAAAACAAGCTGTTATTGTGAGAGTTTTTCTCTGAAGTCAGTATCATTTCATATTCATGTTATGGTAGTACATGATCTGTGTATCAGTTAATCATAGTAACAGGAGTTATGAATACTGTAGCTCTGGGTTATGCTGCTCTGGCTCTGTTGTTATTTGCATTAAGCTTGTGACAGGTCTGCCGTCAACAGAGAACGTTTGCAGTATTTTTGGGTTATATATGAAGTCAGATGTCTGACTAGTTTTTATAAAATGTGTGATGCCACTTCTAAACCCACACTGAACCGGCAGGAAGCTGCGAAGCCTCAGAGTTTACTGTACATGGTAGTACAGTACTGCTTTGAGGTTCTGTTTGATATATCTGCATATTATATGAAGCAAGACCAGTTTATTTATATAGCACATGTCATAAACGGGCGTAATTCAAAGTGCTTTGCATAGAAATTATTTACAAAGAAAATAAAAAGAATACATAATGAATAAGAGAACTTAATGATTTAAAATCACAATTTAATAAGGATTTAATTAAGAAATTTAAATAACAATAAAAAGACATAACATTGATTTTAAAATGGGTATCACAAAGAAGGAAAATGTTTCATTTAAATATATTGTGTCCATTTCAGAAGGTTCACAGGACGTGAGTGTGAGCTGTCAGTTTGAACTTCTGCTTTTTATTGCCTCCGCATCAGTTTGTGTAGCAGAAACACTGCATCAGTTTGTGTAGCAGAAACACTGCATCAGTTTGTGTAGCAGAAACACTGGCTCTGCATCAGTTTGTGTAGCAGAAACACTGCATCAGTTTGTGTAGCAGAAACACTGGCTCTGCATCAGTTTGTGTAGCAGAAACACTGGCACTGCATCAGTTTGTGTAGCAGAAACACTGGCTCTGCATC
>JAZGTK010017032.1:0-12452 GCA_036877625.1 Ambastaia sidthimunki
TATTTTCTTTAATGGAAACATTGGGGAAACACTCTTATAACCTAAAATTGTTAGCTGGGTTTCTGAATCTTAGTTTGTACTTTATTTTTAGCAAGCAGGTTGGTATTTTATATCAACTGAAAGTTTTTCACTGGCTTTGTTCAGACTGTTTGTACGACAGTTACAAACTGTGGCGCTCTCTGTGTTCGTTAATCAATTTAATACTGTATTTCAACAGCATTAAAAGAATTTGCATTATTCTCCTGAGAGAGATTTGTGTCAGACATTCCCTTCCCAGAATTCCCCTTGTGCTTGTCCTCAAAAGTGGCGGGAACATTCTGTAGGCAGCTTGTTTTTCTACTCACGACGCCCCACTGCCATGAAATTCACTGGGCTCGCCTGTCTGGGTTTTGAATTGGAGCGGGTGACTCTGAAACTAGGCCGTCTGCCAGCCGGCTTTAATATGCAGAATTCAGCTGTGTGGCTTTCTAATGCATCTGACACAACCTGGAAGGATCAGCGTGTTTACAAGCACTTTCTCACCGGCCGGGCGTTATTTTAAAAGACATTTCGTTGCGACAAAAGCAGTTTCCAACGGTTCCTGGCTGATAATTGCTTTGATTATGACAGACTTGGCAGTAAACAGAGTTGTTGAGTTTCATTTGATGAAAAATCGGAGTTTTAAATGTACTGACTGCTTCAAAGGTGAGGTCAAAAACATGCGTTTGCCCGAATCTAATTTGATTTCTTATCAGCCAGGTCTGGAATTACATTTTCCGCATTTTGACAAGAGGCTGGAAAGCCAGAAATAAACGTTTTTTCTTTTAGTATACGTATCTCCCCAGCTAACAATATTGGGTTATAAGACTGTTTCCCTAATGTTTCCGTTAAGTAACAAAAATGTTAAAAATTCTATTTTGAAAGTTCTAGGAATGTTTGAAATGTCCATTTTTTTGACGCTGTATGAACGCTGTTGCTTGGTTATAGGATAGTTATTTAATTGTTTTTAATTCTGTGAAGTTTTAAACATGCCACTAACTACTTAAGAACAACGCTTTGGATATCATATACAGTGTTACATACAAAGTCCTACTGTTACTGCAAGAACGTTTTTGATAATGTTGAGAGAACTTTTACAGAACATTAGCCAACATTCAAAAAATGTTCCGTTTGCTGGGTCACAACACATCACGCCATTGAATTATCTATATTTATTTTATTTTAAACAATTTCACAGTTACAGTAACTTAGCAAAAGGCAACTACATTTATGTACTCATGTTGTAATATAAATAATGCCTCAGTTAAATTTAAAGCAGCACTTTCACAAACACTGTTGACCTCTGAATCAAGTCAGGACTGGCGGTTTACACATATCACCGCCTCAGGGCTGGACCTATAAAACCAGCCCTGATAGCCTGTTCTGAGGTCCTGGTCTGAAACCTGCTGAAATGTTCATGATTTGACAGTATGTTTTTCCCAGCATCTCTGAGATGTGTGATGAATATTAATAGCCACTCTGAACCATCAACAGTGTCTAAATGAAATTCATAGATATCCACAGATTCAGAAAAATGATGCCCTTTAGCTGTCTAATGAGCAGAGTTCATCCCCACCCTGCTGGGAGTGTAAACTACAGGAGCGGGAGGGAATTATTTCGATATTTAGTGGAGGCTAAATATCATTGCTCTTCATATTATTCATGGCTTGTTCTGGCTGTATATACTGTATAACAACACAAACATCCCATTACCAGCTAATACTGCAGTGAGCTTGTTCAGACATTCAATTGTTCAGCCAAACAAATGTTTTTATTATGAAAACAAGCCATGCGGCCCCCACAAATTCAAGTCTGTGATTAATTGATTTTATACTGGATACAGACAGTGTTTTCTACTTTGGGCACACGTTCTTTCCTGTGGCATAAACACTTTCTAAGTTTAGCTTGTTGCTATGGAGTTGCTAAGGTAAGGTCTGAGTGGGTGCCAGGTTATTGCTATGTGGTTGCTAAGGTGACAGATTATTGTTTGTTACAGTAAGTAGATATTAACGCATTGCTTACTTTAGTGTTTTAAGTGGTTGTTTTAAGTGGCTAACAAGTAAAATGTAACGTTTTTAAACCATTCTACTAACAACATTTTATATATATATATATATATATGTAATATTAATAATAAAATTTATTTATACAATTTATTATGAAATTTATTTATGAAATTTATAGAAATTTATTCTAGAAAAATTTATACAATTTATTATAGAATACATATATATTATGAGAATGTTCCCTGTTAGCTGGGTGGTTGCTAGGGTTCTGGGTGTTGCTAGGTGGCATGGAACTAGGTGGCTTCTAGTCTTCATAATATTTTGGTCCCTAGATATGGCTTAGATCTTCAGAGGTGTGGCTAGAGAAAAATATTCACCTCATTTTTGCTTGTACGATTTATGTTGTGGTGTTTGGGCCGTGAAGGATGTTTAAAGTCAGTCAGCTGTGAGACTGTATTTGATTTGAGGTTGTTGCCTTACAAGGGCAACATGTAAACAGCAGACAGTGACAGCACTCACTAGCCTTTAGAAACGCTGTTAATTGGACTAGCAGGAGCCACATGAATCCACAGCATGGAAACCTTAAGAAGTCAATGTATTTCATAGGGAGTCTTGTTTTCTTGTGGACTTATCTTTTGTTAATTACTGTCGCAGCATTACTGTTTTCCTCCACTGGGTCGTCCGCTGAGCTGTGCTGGTCCGTGTTACCAGCATTAGCACTTTAAAATGTCAGAGATGCTGTGCTTTCTTATCACGCTTCTGTAGGACAGCAGATCTGGACCCAGAATACAAAACTGTCCTGCTGTTGGTGGATGTGACCCAAAGACCTCAACAGCCAGGACTTCCAAATACTTCACAGACATAGAGATAAAAGAGCAGAGTTTTGATGTTAGTGGAGATATGAGATCATTTGTATGTATGTATATATAAACATTCTGTTTTAAACAGTTTTAAAACATTCCACTAACTACTTAAGAATAGCCTTTTTTAGTATATATGATGCACTGTATATAATAAAAACCCATTACTGCAAGAATGTTTTGATAACCTTGAGAAAACCTTTAGAGCCAATGTTCTGAGAACATTCCCTGTTAGCTGGGTATGCTTTGTGAAACGTTTTTGAATGTTTACATTTCTCTCATTTCATTCAGGAAACACTGCGGAACTCATAACACGGATGTTTTTTATGTTTTTATAATCAGGTAGTTTTTTTTTGTGCGTGACTACCCGGTTTTAGATTTGTAACATTACAAAAGGTAAATAAACTGCAAAGTCTAAGTCTAGTTTTAGCTTGCATTTTAATGAACTAATCTTAAAATCAAAATGTGACCTTACATGCTAGCATTGTTAGTCACACATTCAAATGCGTTTTAGCCGCAGTGCTTATGCTAACTAGAATAAGTCAGCAGGGGCGACTGTTTTGTTTTCAGTATGAATTGTTTTCATGACCTGCATTTGTGCTTCTGTCTCAGAGCAGCATGCGTTTGCTTCACCCGCTCTGATCTCTACCCGGCATGTGAACTTTGCATCCGGTCATAGTGGCACCGAGCAGCCCTGCAGCCCTAGAGAGAAGCACAATACAGCATCAGATCAGATACCAAATGAAGAACGTCACCTTTGGGTGGGTCGACACAAATATCTAATGCCAAAAACGTTGATGTGATCGTATATATAAAAGTGTGCGGCTGTTTCCCAGCTAACAAGTTTAGGTTGTTGGAATGTTTTGCTAATGTTTCCATTAAGTAGAAAAATTTTACATTATTTTGAAAGTTCTAGAAACTTTCAACTTTGTAAAAAAAAGTGCTGAACTTTTAACCTCAAAACCTGTATCCAGAAATATCCCAAATTACTGAGAATCGCTCAGCTAGCCAAACACTGAACTGGACAGTTGTTCTCTGGGTGAGTGCATATGTCACACTACAGTACAGTCCAATAAAGAGCAATAAAACAGTCCTATTATCAGCTGTGAGGAGCTTATTGGCATCTTAAGAGCTTTGGTCATTTTTAATTAACCTGAATTAGCTTTGATTCACAGGGGAACTTGTGTGTTGTAAAAGATTATATTTTAACATTCATTCTGGCCCACAAGTCAGAACTGTGGCCACTTTTAACAATCAAGTATAATCTGCGTTTTTTACATTAATCAAGCAGTGAGGTTGAGATTAAGAAACACTTTAAACTAAGTTTGGATTTTAAGTTCGAACTTCGTTTCTATATATTGTCCCTAACAAGGTAACATTAGTACTGATGCACAACATTATACAACTGGGATTCAAACCCACAACCTCTGAGCACAGTGCTCTACCCATTAAGCTACAGAAACACTGCCAGTGACTTCCATGAATATTTAGGTTATACAAGGAATAACATTTCAGCTAGGTAAAAAAAAATAACTTATGTAAATTACATACTTGCCAACATCACATAATAATGATTTTAAAGTTTACTGTACAGTCTGTTCACTCTACATAAAACGTAATTATTTTCTCTGACATTTTTTAATTCTAAATTCCCTTAACTAGACAGTTCATAACAGTATCCTCACGGCCAGCATCTGAAACTCAACTCAATGTAAAATGGTTTACAGTAACCTCAGAGGACGCCGGTCTGAGATTTAACCGTCATCTGCGTCTGTAAGTAATTAGTTACTAGTTACTAGATTCAAAGGCAGATGTTATTCTTACTGTTTCAATTCACTTTGGGACAAAGATATAAAGACTGGTTACTGTTAATTCAGGACACGTAGGCCGTGTTTCAGACTCCGGGTGAGCTGCCTTCTATCTGATGAATTCTGTCACTGTAATTTTGTGTTATTATATATGTTTTTTTTTTCTTGCACTACACTTACACGTATCTTGAACATCTTCTGTAGCGTTTTGCATGTACTGTAGTTACTCACTGTATAACGTTTAACATAATGCATTCAGTACTGTATTACTGTTGCTTGAGCACTTATTTTTTGGGTATTCCTGTAGCTCAACTGGTAGAGCATTGCATTAGCAGTGCAAAGGTTGTGGGTTCGATCCCAGGGAACACAAGTACTGATAAAAATGTAGACCTTGAATTCACTGTCGCTTTTAAGCGTCTGCCAAATAAATAAATGTGATGAATTTTATGAAACAGCTCTCAAATATCAAAGCTAAACCACTTGGACTTTGTAATAATATGTGGTGTGATGAGTGTCTTGGACAACAGAATGTTACGTGTAAGTTGGTAAATAACACATCAGACCTGCCTGCATGGAATCAAAATATACTATTCTTCATTTTTATGAAACATTGCATTGTTTATTATAAATCATTTAGCTATGCCCATCATTATTAGTTTAACTCAATATAATTTAATTTAATACTGTGTAGGTAGCCCTAGGCATTATATAACATAGTTTGTCAAAATATGTTTTTGTATTAACGACAGTAATGGTCATTATGAGCAGAGCAAAGATTGCCAATGAGAATAAAGCCCAGAATTAGATTTAATCAAAGCAGAAAAACTGAAACGCGAGCAAAGGTTAAAGAGGCCACACAAATGCCATCAAAATGTCATTTAAGCAGGCCGTGCCCTTTTATGAGCTTCATCACGCCAGACTGGAGGAAGCTGCTGTGATGTTTGTTTGAAGGCCTAAACGACAGTCAAACCAAGATTCATTTAAGAATCAATGCAAGCGACAGACTGAGGAAATGAGCATTTAAACTCTATATAATTCTGTTCACACAGAGAACAAAACCACACTGTGTCTTACTGTGTGTGTATAGCAGTTTTACTGAAATTATTAGCACTTAGTAGTATTGGGGGTCTAGATAAAAAAAAAAAAAAAAAAATTTAAAATATAATATTACAAAAAGAATTATTGATCAATTATTGAGTGGTTTTAATTAGACATTTCTTTGCTTGAACATGTTTTATTAGGAGTCAACAGTGAGCAAATGAGACATTAGGAGAGAAAAGACTTTGACCAGCTACTATTATTTAAACGTGTAATGTTCACAGGATAACATGCATGTTTATCAGTTCAGATGCCTCCACATTTTAGTATAAAGTGTAAAATATATGATCTCATTAACTAAGAAAATCCATCCAGGGAACGTTCTAAGAATGTTCCCTATTAGCTGGGTGTCAGAAATACCACAAACTACCAAAACACGTTTCTGTACATAGAATCCACTCACTTTTTAATGTGTCTTTTATTATTATTTTATTATTATTATTATACTATGTACTATGTATGCCTGTGTGTGTCTGTGTGTATATACAGTATAATTAACCTTTCTTACCATAGTTCAAAGATAAATATTTAGTGGGAAATTTAATTATCACCTCCTGTTAAGAAGAGACACAAGCTGTACATCAACACAAAACTGTGAGATCAGTCTATTCTAGTATCTTTAACTGTAAATGATTGAAATCTGCATATTTCTGATTGGACCGTGATGCTGTTAAAACATCTGGCTTTTAGAAAAACTTTAAAATATACTGCTGCCAAATATAACAAACTCAGAAAAATGCTACTTTATCATATTATTCCATTATTAGTAAAAACAGGATGTGCTTTGAAATATTATTCAAAAAATATGTAAAAAGTGCAAAGAAAATGTTTCAGACAGTAATGCAATATTTTAAAGTTCACTGTTGTCACATGACCTCATTATATTACATTGCATGCTAAATTTAGCTATTATGAATTATTATAAGTTATCATAGGTTAAGCCATTTTAGTTATTATCTTCTCATAAACTTTTATTGGTGTGTAAATGTTCTGTACCAGAGATGAGTTATAAACTAAACAGCATGAAATCTTGTCAAGGTCTATTTCTGCTTTCATAATTTAATATATTTATAAATTAATGCACTTATATCTCCAAGAGGAGAAAGGAAGTCTTTGTCAAGGTCGGCCATTTTGTAACTGCTCATCCTGGCAGAGTCTTATTCCTGTTTCCAATATCCAGAATTTTGTGAAGAACTAATAACCCATAAATCATTGAGAAATGAATCTTCATTTTGCACAACACAATCTGTTTTAATATCAGTTTTAATATGACAGCTGTTCATTAATGTCACCTCAGGGCTTGTTTTAATTTTTTAAAAGAAAGGCTGTAATAAAGATGTGGTTTGTTTTTTTATTTATTTTTCCAGGGAAATACTTCACATGAGTACACAAACCCAGATGTGAATTCAGGCATGCGGTTGCCGTGGAGGAATAACCGTCAAACTCAAGGGGAATGTTACCTTCAAATGTCATTAAACTGGTGTATTACTCAGTTAGCTGGTTATAGTCACGTCTCCAACTCAAGTCACTTTAACTGACTTTCCCAGCAAGATTGTCTTAAAAAAAAATTAAAAATGGTTGAATAATATTTTTATAAATAACCGGTAGCAGTAATAGAACATCTAAAAAATAGACGCTTTAAACATTCTTAAAACTTTCAAACTTTTGTAATATTTTTGTTATTTAATGGAAAATGTTAGGGAAACGTTCTTACAACCAAAGCTTGTTAGCTGGGTTGTTACATTTTGGAATGCAGCAACATGTAAAAATCTTTAAAAATCTTATAAAATCTTATATAGCAAGAAGTGTATTGTGTATTCTATACTAAAAATACATTTATAGTCAAAATTAAATTAAATTCTTATAAAAAGTAAAAAATATATATTTTTTACTTTATTGAAATGCACAATTTGTGAATAATCCATGAATTTACATCATGCTGTATTTTTCACAGTCGTAGAAAAAGAAGTCGGACATATTGTAGAACATGATGTTACACGAGGAAACTTCACACGTTTACCCAACAGTGTTTCCCCTCAAGTAAACTTTGTATCAAGAACGCAGGAGAACTTTGGTGTTCTGTGATGCATTATTTATGGAAAACAAAAAGGTCAACCTTCAGAAAGCTCATTTGATGTTGTATCCTCAGAGGTATTTGTTCACATTTCTTGTGTCCACAAGCTGAAGGCATCTCAGAGATTCTGGATGGAGTTCCTGACTGACAGGAAGTATTTGCCATGCTGTCTGTGGGAGCTCACATTGGAAGGCCAGCGCCTGAAATGGACACAAACATGAATTGAGCATGACTTTAGCAGCAGATGTGAAAAAGAGGCTGGAAGGATTTCGTTCTTTATCATCAGATATGTGCAAAAAAGTGGAGCACAAGGACAAATGCTTCCTGGGTCAAATATACAACAAGATTCAAAAGCAATAAACCTAGCTAGGATGTTTTTTTTACTTACGTAATGCAAATATTTATACTTGCCTGCATTTTACAGTGCTGCAAAAACCTGTGTGTGTGTCTGAATACTTAATCTTTATTTCAATGACATTGATAGATTGGAGCAGTTGTGGCATGCTGGTGAGAGAGTCGGACTTGTAACCAAAAGGTCGCAGGTTCGATTCTCAATACCAGCAGGTATCAACTGAGGTGCCCTTGAGCAAGACACATTACCCCTGATTGGTCCACAGTGCTGCCCACTGCTCCAATATGTGTGTACTAACTTTGGGGGACTAATTTTAAGTACCATTCCAGCACATCACTTCAAATAACAATGTTAACTAGATTTTGACATCTTAAAAACTATAGATGACGGTGGGTCATTCAGAAGTCGTTGTTATGATGGTTAATTTTTTACTGTAAGTCCTAGATCTTCAGATTTCTGCATATGGCTTAAGCCCCATTTTATCACCAACTTGGCAAGTATGTGCAGTCGCAAACAGCACTTGCTGAGAATAAGTTAATCCTTCAAAATGAATTTGAATATATCTTAGAATTTAATCTTTCATTTCCCCTCCTGACCCTGATCTTTACTTTTCTTTCTGTTCTCTTGAGTTTGGTGTCTCAAGCTCTGATTTATGTGACATTGTCTCTTTTTAGCCAAACTAGTCTAACTTTCCCAAAAAGAAACTGAAGTTATCTGTTGTCTCACTCATGCTATTTTCCAGCTAACGAGGAATGTTCTTAGAACGTTGGCTAATGTTCTTTTTCAGAGTTATCATCTCTGAAATTTAAAGTTTTGCATTTTTACTCAGGTATGTTAAAAATGCTTTTGACAGCACAATCAAATAATGAGTCAAGAAAAATAAAATGATATTATAAATTATGAATATTAAAGTTCAGATGCATTATGAGGTTTAATATTCTGTGGCGTGAGTTCTTGTGGTGTTTGGCACATATCTGTAAACACAGCAGAACATCAAGTTTAATACTGTATGCTACAGTACATACTGCAGAAGTAGTATGAGTATTACTGTAGTATGTTTTTAGAACATAACCTGGTTATTCCAGCGTTTTCATTCATCTCTCTGTCAGAATCTGGTATTGTAACCTGGCCTGATTTTACCAGTAGATTAAAATTTAAACGGGAGTGATGATTGACTGCGGAATAGCTTGGAAACCGTTCCCAGATTTCCAGACAGTCTCCGAGTGCTATTTTAAACTCAGCATGGTGCAACACACTCCAGCCCACCTGAGGTTAAACATGCCCTGAAAGTTACCTGCAAATGAGGCTTTAATCCTTTACACCTGTTTTAACAATCTTGAGGCTAATTTCAGCACTTTAATGTCATGCTAAAGGCTAATTGGGTTTGAGGAGGGCAATTAAGGACTGCAAACTGTGTTGTGGTTTTGGTCATTGTTAGATCACTTTAATGTTTCCTTAACGTTCACAAATCTATTCTTAACCTCAGATAAGCTAAAACAATAATGCATTGTGAAAAGTTTAGGTTATTGTTTAGCCGTATACAGTTGATGTATTGGATGAAGCTGAATATATAACATTTTAATTCAAACATTCTTAGGACATTGGCTAATGTTCTTTAAACTTTCTTACAAAGTTATCAAAAAAACAGTTTTTGCAGTAATGTGGAAGAATTCTGTTGAATGTTTTAAAAATGTTACAGCAATAATAATCTGGATGTTTTGAACATTCATAGAATAAAATTTGTAAAATTTTTGTTGCGTCATGGAAACGTTAGGGAAACGTTCTTACAACCTAAAATTGTTAGCCGGGATATAAAATCATTCAAATCAATTGTCAACTTGTCGCATCAAATGGCATAAACATCATTAATACAAATGAGGACAAAAGGTGAGCGTGTCCTTTCGGTTTCCATTGACGACACAATTAGAGCCGTTGAAATATTAATCTGTGTTTGTTTGGAGGCCTCAATGGATTGCATGACCTGTTTGTCATAATCCTGCGTTCCTGGGCTCTGGAGAGCGAGGCAGCCGCGCGCTGATAAAGAAGGGACTGCTACTAATTAAAATGAAGGAGAGGCAAACAGATGGCTTCTTCACAGCTGGAAACTTCTCCGTGTCTGGGACAATGCAGCCTGGTACTCCACAGGGATAAATATGCGGCCCCTTTTGTTTTGCTTTCCGGGTGCACTCACTTTGAGCTAATGCCCTCTGAATTTCCCTACAAACCGTGACTGACTCAGAATACTTGATCAGGCATCCAAACGTGCCTGTGTTGTTAATGAATGAGGTGATTAGGTTTTAAAAATCAGCATTCTTGAAGACACGGCTTCTGACTGCATTTTGTCATCACTAATGAACGCGACTGTCCTTCGCCATCCTGCTACTATTATCATCTTCGTTGCTAACGCTATCGCACGCTCGAGACAATGGCACAAGTAAACAGTTCCTCAAATACAGCGTTTCTGTTTTATTCTGCATCGTCTTGTTTTGGCTGGAGGCATTTTTTCCCCTCAGCTCAAATGACCCTTCCAACTTTCCTCAATGGCTTTAATGTGATTCTCTTGTTAATAAGGCACCAAAAAGTGAATTTCACGTACAGTGGCCCTTTAGTGCTGATGTAGCTTTAGACAATTTAATTCAAATCTAAATGTTAAACAGATCTCAGATCTGCGTTTCCATGGTGAAAATACCAGGGTTACTCTAGTCCATGTCTGGTTTCTTAACTAGAATAACCAGCATGAATTGCTTGGTCAGCCAACAACACCAGAGAGATTGTAATTGTCAACCATTTTTGTTTTCCAGCTAAAAATTTTAGGTTGTAAGAACATCTCCCCAACATTTTCATTAACTAACCAAAAATATTAAAAAATGTTATTTTGAAAGTTTTGGGAACATTCAAAACCTAAACATCTTTTAATTCAGTAACGTTTTTAAAACGTTCTACCAACCACTTAAGAATAATGTTTTGATATATGACATATGATATATAGATATATATACATCAAAAAAAGTTCTACTAACGTTACTGCAAGAATGTTTTTTGATAACTTTAAGAGAACATTCAGAGAATGTTACCCAATGTTCCGAGAGCGTTCCCTGTTAGCTGGGTTACTATTGGTCACAGTATTGGTTAGCGCTTTCTTTTTACAATATCGCCAGAGAGCTACACAAACAAAATAAATGAACTGCATCATTTCCAAACAATCGTGTCCTACTCAGCCCACTGGTTATAATAGTGTGACATACAGTATGTGAAGAAGTCCCTGAGGGACCTTCCACAACCATCTGCTTGTCTTTCCGATGGGCCGCGCTAAGAGAAGGTCAGACGCTGACAGCGAGAAAGCCGGGCCTGCCAGCGGAGGCACGAGAAGAGAGGAGTCTGACATCTCTTGAAAGCTTCCCTTATTGTCTAGGGTTTTCCTTTCATTCAGTGTTTCAGGAATAGCCCACTGCTTTCTTCCGTTGCATCAGAATTCAGCCGCAGCAGTCGGCTATGCTGCAATAAAATGCACAGCTCTGTTTGTGTTACTTTAATCCAAACATGTACACGTGTGCATCACAACAACATGCTGGATGTGATCTGCATCCAGTAATACAATCACTGAGGTGACGTGCACCATTTGATCATTGCCTTCTGATGCAATATTGTTTTTATTATATATTTATGTTGTTTGCTGGCTAGAGGCTTAACTGTTTATTTATTTAATAAGATCAATGGCTGAAATTCAGACAACCGCAACAACGTTGTAGAAATGTCCCTTTTAAGTTGTGAAAAGGTTATTTTCATCATGACGGATGCTGTATTTCCAGTATAATTTGATTACTGTAATCAAATCGTCTGACTAAACAGCCTGTAATCTTCACTAACATGAGATCTGAGCGTGAACTAGAAAGGTGCGATTGATAACCGCATTTGCCCTTCTGTCTACAGTAGGTAGCACATGTTTGATCGCTCAGTTAACAGATTAACAGCATAATGAGTTCTTTGATTCTTATCAAAGCTCAACTAACGAGCTGGTTACAGAGTTACACATGCTAACGATATCAAACGACAGCTTTGAAGTCCAGCCGCTTCATTAAAACATTTCGAGAGGGATGTGAACGCTTTAGAACAGGTGAACGTTAAGCAGCTAGCCAGCTTACAGGGAACATTCTCAGAATGTTCTTTCAAAGTTGTCAATATATATATTCTTGCAGAAATGTTATTAAAATGTTTCTCAATGTCAGATTATATATA
>JAZGTK010017033.1:0-12452 GCA_036877625.1 Ambastaia sidthimunki
AAACGTTAGGGAAACATTCTAACAACCTACAATTGTTATCTGGGCATACATTTTAAATGATAAATTTAGACACCTAATAAATAATTTCCTGAGTTCAGTGTATGTGTAAAGGTCACAGACGCAGTCAGGGGTCCGAGGGATCTGTGACTTCTGCACACAGGGGGCTGATACACGTACAGTTTCATCCACTGCCGAGTCTTTTATACAGCAATCATCTACTAGAGCAGCCCGGCTCATTTATAAACCCTGAAAACCTTTCAAACCAATGCTGGCATTTCCCACATGCCCCTGAATGCAGCCAGCATTCACCTCTTCAAACACAAGCTGTAATGGATGAACATTCAGAGAGCTTATGGGCCAGCACAGCAGAGGAGCCCTGAAAAGAGTCTGAGGTCATCATAGATAAAGTAACATTTTACTTTTAAAGTGTGTTTCAGTTCTGACATTCACATCCATCAACTGAAAGAAAGAAAGAAAGAAAGAAACATTCTTTCTGAGTTCTCAAACGTTCTCAAAATGTTATTAGAAACATTCTTGTTAGTATAACCTTTTTAACTTATATACATACATCATTTACTGTATATCGAAAACATTATTCTTAAGTTGTTAGTGAAACATTTTAAAAATGTTGTGGAAAAACATTCATATACTAAGCAATAAAATTAAGTCATTTTTGAAATCAAACAGTGTAAAAATTGATTGTCTTAAAGACAACATGAACCAGAAGTTGCAACCAACTTCAAAACAAATGAAAAATGGAGGGCGTGGCTTGTTATTTTCACTGAGAATTGATTGGCTACAGAAAAGTGGGCGTTTCAATGCTGCTACTAGACAATTTACCTCCACGGTTGAATAAGCAAAGATTTTGGACATGACACAATGATTTCATCCACAAACCATGCAATAACTACCCATGCAAGCTAGTTAACAGGCATTTGTAATTCAGGAAGAGCAGAGTGGCATATAACTAGAGGACTATAAATCTCACAGTTTGTTGTGAACTCTATTTGCAGTTGTTGCACACACACACACACACGCGTGCTCATCTGATGATTAATAAAACATGAGGCTGTGCATGCATTACATACAGCTGTGTGTGCAGCTCTCAGAAGCTTCTGATGTGTTACTCTGAATGCAAACCTCAAAACTACAATAACATGCTGATGTCATGATCAGCCATTATAAAAACAGTTTGTGTTGCATCTATTACATTAAAATAAATTTCATTTGTATATAAATTTGCCTAGTGTGCTGATGGGGTGAGCATATTTTTTCAGTGTTTTCGACATTCAAAATGACCAGTTTGTAGACGTTGTGTTAACGTTATTGCTTGGTTATGCAGAACATTATTCAAATATTTTAAATTCTGTAACATTGAAGAAACAGTCTACAAAACAACACAGGAATAACATTTTCGATATATATGGAATACAACATTGAAAAATTCTACTAACGTTGCTGCAAGAACATTTTTATATCTTTGAGAAAACATTTAGAGAATGTCAGCCAATGTTCTGAGAATGTTGCCTGTTAGCTGGGTACAGTCTTAGCAGTTCAGATCTATTCAGTATTATCACAGTGATAAATTCTGCTGTGTATCAGACTGTTGCCATAAGGCATCAATTCTCCACTTCTGGATCTACAGAAGAAGATATGACAGGGTTAAATGTGGTACTAATACATCTGATGATCGAACTGAGATGTTTAAACTGACTTGCTTTGCGTCTCACTGCTGTTGACAACCTCCCAAAAGCAAGTATAAAACACTTCTAAAGTTGCAAGATTGATTCCAGAGAGATGAAACTGTTGATGGAAAAAACCATCTCAAGTGCTGAGCTCCAACTCTCTGTCCCCCCTTTAAAAAAAATGTTAAACATATAATAAAAATACAACTTCAGAAGAAATACTTGGACACACATTATATTAGCGTAGCAGCAGGGTGTCCGAAACCTTTTACATAATTGAATGGCAAACAGAGGTGGCTCATGGGTAATCGAATGTTAAGAAGCTGTAAAATTACCTCGTTACAGAGCTCAGATAAAAACTACTCACAGTGTGTGAGATAAAACGTATCACAGCTCAATTCAACCTACCGACATGTCTGACTCCAAACCCACCTGCATTCACAAACCCACCCTGTTGCTTAAACTGATCTTATTTAGTTACACGAGATTACAAGACTACTGTGGGACAGTAAAGTATGTTTGTATCCCTGTACTTACATACTGGCCATCACAGTAAACACTGGCTTATAGCTACCAAATTGTGTTTTAGTTATATGCAGCCCTTCTGCAAATCTGAACATAGCGCAAATTATACACTAACAAAAATCAACCAAAATAAACCACCGGCGTCCCGTGATGCCATGATCTGAATTTCAATGTGAAACTGACACTTTCTTCAGTTCATGCCAGGCCTGAAATCAGCCAAATGAACTGAGGAGAGTGACTGGACTAAGAAGTGATTTTATTGCATTTTAATCATCATTGTGAGTTTGGCTGAAGCCGGCAGCTTCTGAGCTCCTAAAAAACCCTCACCCAGAGCTTCCCCAGCTAACAGAGTAACGTTCTCAAAACGCTGGCTAACATTCTCTAAAAGTTCTCTCAACATAATCACAATAAAGTTCTTGCACTAATGCAAGTAGAATCATTTTAATGTTATATATCTTGTATATCAAAAACGTTTTAGAAATGTTAGATGTCAAGTTATTTAATGTTAATACAACGTCTAAAAAACTGGACGTTTTGAATGTTCCTAGAACATTCAAAGTAATACTTGTAACATTTTTGTTGGTTAATAGAAACATCAAGGAAACATTCTTACAACGTAAACTTGTTAGCTGGGTCTCCAGTCTCTGTGTGTCAGCGGCTCGGGAGGTCCACATGCTCGCCAGCGGCATAAGAATCAAGAGTTTTCAGTGCTGCTCTTATTTGTTATGTGTGCAGCCATCTGCAGTAACAGACATACGTGATAATTAGTCATCAGCTGATCTCATTTCTGCTCGTGTTAATTACTGCACTGCTGCCAGTGAGAGACAGCGGCCCTAGATTGATGACTATCCAGCTAACAAGTTTAGGTTGTAAGAATGTTTCTCTAATGTTTCTATTAAATAACAAAACTGTACAAATGTTATTTTGAATGTTCTAGGAATGTTCAAAATGGCATTTTTTTAGATGTTAGGTTATGAGAACATTATTCAAACATTTTAAATTCTGTAACATTTTTAAAATGACCCACTACCAATTTAAGAATAACATTTTTTATATCATTTTTTGACGTTTTTTGTTACTTAATGTAAACATTCTTACAACCTAAAACTGTTAGCTGGGTTTACGTCCCAGGAAACGGATGAACTGATAAAACACACAAATGTAACGTCAGCTGCTTTAGATACAAACGTCAGATACATGTAAACACAAGCCCTGGGGATTATAACAGGGTCTCCTGAATATCATCTTTTTCAATATGTAAGATGAATCAGTCATGTGATTTTGTTTGACATTAATACACAGTGAATTTTCAACACACCAGGAGATATTTGCCAGCAGACAGTTATTAGAAGGTTTTTATCACTGTTTTTATTTCAATGTTTGCTCACACAGCGCTTAGGCAAATGTTTTGTGCTCATAACTCAGATGTTTTAATTCCCTCTGCAGCTTTGCAGAAGTTTCACTTGTACGCTTGTATTAAACACCTTTTCTCCACATTTTCCCTCCTGAGATGCTTTTCTTTACACATTGAGAAATCACAAATGTGATTCTGAGAACAGAAGCATCTTTCATTTTGATCAGACAAAACACACACATACAAACATATACACACACACATATACACACACACACACACATATACACGCACACACACACACACACATACACACACACACATATACACACATAACATCTGATTTCCTTCATGAGAAAAACCTAAAAATGACACTCCAATTTTCAGATCAGTGTTTTCAAATGTTTGTTAGAAGTATTTAATCTTTCATTTTTAAAAACAATGGGCCTAAACCCCCCCCCTCCCTCGTGGACTGGAGCGGTAATATTTTTAGTAGTGAAGATAATAATGCAAAAATCAATTTGCGTTAAGGTTATGATGAATTTCATGAATTAAATGTTGACAGTAATTAATGTGTTTACTGATGCTTTCATAATAAACTGTCAGAATAATAAACTGCAAACTGACCTTTTAATTAAATTCGTATTTTTATACTTTATTATAGAGAGAGGCCGTCTCATGTCTGATTCACTCATATGACCCTGATGTCCATCTGCTCTCCAGGCTGACCTGCATCAAGAGCTTATTACTGAGCTGGAACTGGACAGCAGAATGAGTAACATGTAAACATGCATAAACAGAGTTTAGATTCAAGTTTTTTACGACTTTTCAAGAAAACAAAAGTTCCTGGAATTCCTCCATCACAACCGCAAAATAGGTGCAAATAACCGCGTACCGTATTTCACAGCGAACCGTGAATTGAAATGAAATTAGCTTTTGAATCCACAGAGAATGTGTTGTTGGTTAGAGAGCTATTATAGCTTAACTGTTTCTGTAAACTATTTCAGGGTGATAATGTTTTATATGGAAATATGTTCCATGAATAATTCATCTACAGAGACAGAGAGAGAAACGTCCTTATTCAAGTTACCATAAGAGTGAAGAGTGAGATTCAAGTGTTAATGAATTTCATGGTGGAGGCCATTCAGAGCTGAGCTGAGCTGAGCTAACTTTAGTCTGGACTGTTTTAGTTAGACCCAGTGAAGCGTGTTGTTAAGATTTCTGTCTCCGTGCGCTGCTGCTGGCCTTAAAAAGAGCAGGAAACTCAAACTTAGTATTTTATGCAAGAAATTGCTACTAAATGAATCTACAAACCAATTGTTAAGAGTGATATGTATTATCTAAAATACAGTCAAAACGTTTTGGTAGTTATTATAATTAATATTATGGCAAGATCCAAAATTGGCAGGCAAATATATATATATGTGTGTTTTCAGTGTTTTTATATGAACGTGAGTCAGACTGCATTCAACTTCACCTGTCACAGAAATGAGGACATTTTGTTCTTCACGTTTTTGTTTTAATGATTTAATGTGAGGAATAAACCACATGTGTGTCGCCACATGGAAATCTCAAAAAAGTTGTTAAAGGAGGTGCGAGTCGTGACAGATGTTTCCTCTGGTGGGCGGTTGCATGTCTGAAAAACCAACATGCATTTGAGAAAGATTTACCGCATCACAGGAAATGTTGCGTTACTAACTACAGTTTGCTCATTTGATTTTAATGATCACATTTATTCTCTTTTACTCTGATGTACAACAGGAAGAAACCTCTGCTGAGATACAGTTATGATGTGGCTTCATCTAAATTCATGGCTGGTTGTGTTTGTGTTATAATTAGGTTTTTGTCTTTTAGTTTGAGCACAATCAGTATTTCAGTGTCCATTACTTTCCATGCTGTTTTTTGGCTTAAACAACTTTTGGTTTCCCCACACAGACAAGAAAAAACTAATATGAACAGAAGTATTTTTAATCATTTAGTGTATAAGCAGAAAACTGTTATCTAAACAAAACATGTTTTAAATGTTCCTAGAACTTTTAAATAACATTTTCAGCATTTTTGTTGGTTAATGGAAACATCACACAATCGTTCTTACAACCTTAAATTGCTACTCCACTATCATCAAACAAAATGTATTTATAAACACATTTTTTTAATTCCAAACACATTTCAGCACGAGCCAGTTCAACAAAACACTTGACAAAACCTTTAACAGATTCCTGTTTCAAATATTCCGAGATTTTCCAACAGATGAACAGTGTGATGTCATCACTTAACCTTGAGACATACAGAGGTCAGAGTAAGATTAACAAGGCCAACAGCATCGCTGAAGTCTTCAGATGTAACAGCTACCGTGGACAAACCCAGCTGAGAGATTAAAGACTTCAAAAATCCAGAAGCCACTTCCTAAAGGTTATTTGAAACAGGCATCTCAGTGGTGCGAATATTTTTGTTGACTTCACAGTGCAGCTTTGAAGGTAGAGCGCTAACCTCTCCAGGATATAAGAGTGATGTTTTGAAGGTTAATTCTCAGGCAGTGTAAAGAGCAAACTCTCTAAAGCAGTGCCCCCTGCCATCCACTGTGCTTACAGAAACAGAGCTGAGATAAAGACCCTTGCTCAACCTTCCATATCACATGAAGCTCATAAGCAGCTTCTATGTTCTCGAATACAAATCCCCTGGGCGAGTCGCCCCCTCCATTCCTTAGGGAGTCTCTCTCTCTGTCTCTGACAGTGAGCAAATATTTCACCCGGTCCCTAATTGCCAAGGGCTGCTGTTTTTGCTGTTTAGTCATTGCTCAGGCTGAAAACTGCAGCCTCCCGGTCTGCTTTGGGATGAAGTGATGGCTGCCTCTGAAATTTCAAAGACAGATGACCGGCACGTTGCAGTCAGGTTTTACTCACTCTGTTTTTGATATTTCCAGCTGCTGAAAGAGGACTGAGATTACACCCACAGTATCTCTGCAATTCCTCAACTGATACTTCTAGACAGCAATTAGATTACATAAAAAAATAGACTGTTTAACCACTTTTTCTCCTGAAAGAAAAACCGACTTCATCTCAAAATTACTTCTGGGTTTTGGAAGAGATCTCAAAGTGTGCTCGGATTTGCCATCCAACTAAGGCCAGCAATCAAAAGTCAGAGATTTAAACATGAAACATTTCTCATCAATTTCTTCATGAATCAAAATAATTGAGCTATGCTCCACATTTAAACATCTTTAAAGTCCATGTGAACCAGAAGTGGCAACCAGCTTCAGTGTAATTCAAAATAAAACAGAAAAAGGAGGGTGTGGCTTGTTTTGGAGAAACATCAAACAAGACATTATTAATGAAACATAACTGAGATCTTCTATGCTATGAAAGACCTTTAAGCAAACAAATCTCATCTTGATAAAGGCTTGTTTTGTCCTGTTGAAACAGACCAAGAGAAAAACATCGGCTGTGCTGCTCTGGGCTCTGGGCTTCTCCAAGACATCAATTATTTGAAAAACTAGAATCTTTTAGATGCTTGACATTGTGTAGCACCAAAAGCAATAACATCTCATGAGAGGAATGACATCAGTAATGGAAACAACACCAAAATCAAAGGGGGAGGTGGGTGTGGGGGGTAATGGGGGTAGCAAACAACAGGAGTCTAACCAGGCATGAAATTTGTCAGTGTCTTTGCTGCATGGTGTGATTGCTGACATTGTTTAGAAGCTCCTGCTACAAACAGGCTTGTCTGCAGATTTGGGGGAGGGGAGCGTGTTTCCCCCCTTCTTGCATTTCAAAGGTTGCAACCTGATACACTGTCTTCCCGCTGATGGAGCTTAAATGGTGAGCTTTAAAATCCCAACAGATATTGTGACAACATTCCCTCCGGCTTCAACCTCCAAAAAATCACCATCTAATTCTGTTGGGTTGAGAACAAGTTTGCAGTATGACACATTTAACAGAAGTTACCTGCTGAAGAGATGCAGTACACTTAGTGTGACTAAGAGATTTATAGTATTTATAGACGGCTAATCCAAGCCGTTCTACATCTCACTCTCCAGAGAGCTACGACACAAGCATCTCTGTTTAAACAGTAGCACAAGTATTTCCTGTAGCGTTTTGTGATATCACAACCGTACTGTAATTTACTGTAATATATTAATATTGCTTTGCATTGTAATTTCAAACATCTTGTGGGAGTTTTGAGAGGGAATCCCTCTAATGCTGATGGTACCTTTAGGAACTTTCTTTAGGAACTTTCTTTAGGAACTTTCTTTAGGAACAGTTCTGCATATGTTGCTGCATGTGTGGAAACAGAAAACAGCTTACGATGGATTTTCGCTCTCTTATTTACAAGCTTCATTCCAAGCATGCACTTTCCCAGCTAACAGGGAACGTTCTCAAAACGTTGAATGACAGTCTCCAAAAGTTCTCTCAAGGTTATTCTTGCAGTAACGTTAGTAGAACTTTAACATTATATGTCATCTATCAAAATCGTTATTCTTCAGTAGTTAGTGGAACGTTTTAAAATTGTTCCAGAATTGTTCAAAAATTTCAATTAATTAAAAATGTTTGATTAACGTTCTTACAACAAAGCAATAATGTTAATACAACGTCTAAAAACACTAAAAAAAAAAGTTTTTTGCTACTTAATGGAAATGTTAGGAAAACGTTCTTACAACCTAAAACTGTTAGCAGGGTTACCTTTATGAGTTTGCACCTTTTACAGCCATATGTTAATCCACCGTAACATGTTTCCTTTGAGCCCTTTCAGCTGAATTTCTCTCTTTACACAAGCTTGTTCCTTCCAGGCAGGTAAAAACCACGAGTACATCGCTTCCCTCTACGTCTCGCCCCCGATCCTCCACCCTCCCTCTTTCAAAAGCATTAAGATGCTCCAGGCACTTGTATTTTTCTCTCTCGCTTTATCTTTGCCTCAAAAAATGTCAGAGGGCTATTTTCCAGCTCTTACTTTTTATGGGAGGTATCCAAACACGATGAAGCGAGACAAAGGAAAACAAAAATAAGGCCGTAAACAATGAGATGTAAATGTGTGACTGGAAACACAGCAGATGAATGTGTTAGATGGAGAGGAGGTTACTGGAAAACACGATTCTCTCAGGGATAAAGGGTAACCAGCGTGCTTTTAGCCTCTATACGAGATGCATAAGAAGAGTTTTTTTAAAGAGAATAGGAAACTGGTTTTGGTATATGAATGTGCCAATTTTATCACCTTTTTACATGTGCTTACTGCAGGCAACGGCTGAAGGTACAAAGTCCAAAATTTGTGCGTTCTTATATTTAGGTTGAGAATTTGTCCTGCCTGCAATACTTGGCAACTTAAAATATTTTTGATGTCTTCATGCACAGTGAGGTGTATAAAACCTGGAGAAAACCATTCCTGCTTATCTCAAAGGTTTGCTACAGGTCGGAAAATTCTGATCCAAACGCTGATCCAACATCTGAAAATGTGTTTTAATGAATTATTTGTGTCCACACTAAAGCAAGGAACAATCTTAAAGCAAGAGGAATCGTACTGTTCTGGGATAAATAATTAAACTAACTTTGTTTAGGAGTAAATTAGCTAAACACAGAATATTTGGGAATGATGTCTAATTAACAAAGCTACTGTCTGTGTGTCGCGTTCACGTCTCATTTCAATATCATGAAACTTAATTAGCTGAGCTTTTAGTTAATTGGTTTGTGGGGAAAGAAGCATTGAGTCACGAGCTGCTTTGCTGCTTTTTGCAAACGTGATTAATTAAAATGTTCAGACGTACGCTGTCAAATCTACAGACGCATGTTTTGAACAGCAGGTGTGACGAGAGAGAGAGAGAGAGAGAGAGAGAGAGATTGTGAGTCCAAGAGGGTCTCTAAATAACACAAGTGGCTTTCAAGTCAATCAAACTTCACACGTCTCTGTGAACAATTAACTTCTTCAGTAAATGAGAAGTTATACTGTATTCCAGGCTGTTCCCTGCCTCATTGTTTAGGCTCACATAAATATTTTGGGTTGCCATGGACAAGGAGGTTTACAATCCCTGGAGAAAACTATCTGATATCATTTCTGTTTACATTACACGACCTGACTCACACCCAAAGTGTGTGATTTCTGGGCCACTAGCATCGCCAATGCTAAAAACAGGATTGTTTTCAAAACACTTTATAATTGTTTCTGCATATTAAACCTGCAATCAGTCTTTTGCCTCTCTATCGCCATCTCTGTCTGAAACATAACATTGCAGGTTCCCTTACATACTTTTCATTATGTATGTAAAAAATACAAGCTTCAGATGTAAGAACGTAATATTTATGTTTTGTTTAGTAACATCTTGATAATTCCTTGTTTATGTTAAAGGCAACTTGAGAGTCTTGTAAAATTCTTGTTGTCTAACACCTATTTGCAATTTTTAAGAATTACAGGCAGACAAAATGTGATCCTCTTATACAACCATCCGACTTTCTCTGAGTCTCTGAGTGCACTAGACTGTGTGTCAATCAGAAAACAATCACTCCAACAAACAAACATACTGTCACATTGTGATAAGGCTCATGGTTTTACATTCAACTCGAGTCCACAATCAGCTTGTTTTGGTTCTGAGTTTTTTTCCAGGTCCAGTAAAGTACCCTGAGGACAGAAAGTGAGCTTGCACTGCAAATACATTTTTAAGAATGAATACCATCTGCCAGGCACACGGGGGTCAGAGAAAGGTTGGCAAGCTCTTCTGTGTTATAATATTTTCTCAGTCACACTGTCCTCTGCATCCGTTTACTACTCGTCTCCTAACCAGATTAACTTGCCTACACCATCCAACTATATAGCTATTATTTGTATAGCTTTAATTTGTTTTTTCTTAATGTAGTTCAACAACTGAATTTATTTATATCTATTATATGTCTTAAGCAATTTTAAGAGACAAATCAGAGGCCAAAAATACAAACTGAGAAATAACGGAGAACCTAAATCAAATTTTCCTCTTGGAAACCAAACGGCAAATGTCTCAGGCTTCAGAAATGGCAGTAATTTCACACAAGTTAACAAGTGTTGCATCTTTTGAGGTTTTTCCTCTTTAATGCTGGGTGGGTTTCACTATCAAGATAACATTGTTTATTTGCACGCTCTGTCTGGATTACTTTAGCACTCGATTCGCTGAAGGAATTATGCAAATTGCTTCCTTCCTTATGTAATTTCCTTATATAATTTGCAAAGATTTCCCCGTCTTGCGGGTCAGTTCTGAGTGCTCACCCAGCTAACAATTTTAGGGTGCAAGAACGTTTCCATTAAGTAACAAAAACACTAAAAATGCTAGTTCCAGGAACGTTCTAAACGCCCAGTTTTTATGCTAACGTTATTGCTTGGTTAGCTAGTGAACCAAGTAAATGTAAATGTAAAAACTACGCGTGCAAAAAGTAGCGCAACCACCGACACCTAGTACATCAAACGCTAAAAGAAGTTGCCTCTTTCTAAACCAAAAATGCTGCTTAGATATTCATGCCCATTTGAATTCCTTCAATTTGTGACCCATTATGAGTGTTGTGTCAGAGAGTCTGCAGTGTGTGACCCGCTTCAGATTAAATCATAATAAGTCAATGTTATAGGGCTCTTCAGTGAGCAAGGAGGCTTTAATGAAAGATAATAAAGCTTATTCTTACTTAGCCGAGATTATTCTGAATACATTCTTTTCAGATTATTCTGAATATATTCTTTTCTCATTAGGAGAAAGACAGACTGCACTTGTGTGTGATTTACATAAACAGCTTACAGGTCATAAAGCAGGAATATAATATAACACAAACCTTTGCAAGCTTGTTCAGTATATTTTACTGGCCGTGCCGTTTAAAGACAGAGGAGCACAGAAACATGGATCAGAGCCAGCACGCGTTTGGCCTTGATTTCTAGCAGCTTATATAATTGCCTGCGTGGACACTGCATATGAACAGTCTTCTGTTTAAAGAGAAGATATCATCAACTTTCTTTATTTTATGTGGGTAATAAAAGCACATGGATGCATCATTGTGTTGTTTTATCTAGTTAATTCCACCCTCCCTCTCCAAACAATCTTATTTAAAACCAACTCAGAGTCGCAGGATTAGCAAACTAAACCCAGCAATATTAACCTCCCCTGCAGAAATGAGTTTAACTATCTCAAGTGGAATGTTGCAGCTGAAATGCATTAAACACATGCATTAACATGTATGCATGTCGCATTTATCCAAAATCAAGTCACTGTGCTAAGCAACAGTTACAAATTTTACACCAAAATGGTTTTGGTGACAAAGCCAGTCAGAACCGGGCTGCGGTTTCCACTGTCAGTAGAAAAATGGGCAGGTGAAGCTGTATGAATAATTAGACATTTTCAGACTTCTTAAAAACTGCATTTCAGTGTTTAAACGCTGCAGTTAAATCTAATCCTGCAATAAAGAGCAAATATAAAAACTCAAGCAACACAACAGAACAGCTGGCATTCTCTCCACGATGCTCAGCCAGCTCAGAGATTTAGCGCTATATTGCGATATACAGATGTTAACACATCTCTCCTGCTACTCAGTCGGATAGATTCTGCATATCTTAAGTCCCCAAACGAACCTTTAAAAAGTGCCAGCAGTCGATGTTTTATTAAACACTGTTAAAACTAGGACATCTTCATTCAACAATACAGTACTGTATTCCTTTACATGCTAGTACATCACGTTTATTTTGCTAATTCATATCCATTTACAGACTGTACAATGCCGAGGCTCCATAATGTAAAAAATTATGAGTTTATACATCAGGTATCTCTACACATTGATTAACATTTGAAAGCTTAATGCCAACACACAGATCAATACACAGTAGACTGGAGCCAATAGCGTTGAGTCATAATATAAAGAACCAGTGTGTCTGGAGCCAGAGTGTGTGTGTGTGTGTGT
>JAZGTK010017034.1:0-12452 GCA_036877625.1 Ambastaia sidthimunki
TTTTGTACTGCCGCCACCGGGTGTCGCTGTGGTGCGCGGAAGCACTGAAAACCCCGCCCGCCGAGGAACCGGAACCGGAAGAAAACTCGCGCTCCTCCGGTTTCATGCTGATGAATCTTAAATAAGGAAGATGGACCATTTAAATCTAATATACGTTATTAAACTGACGATTGCTGCTTTATTTTTCACATGTGAGTATAAATGTGATCGTTTTATGTTAATAATGCGTGTGGGTTTCGATGTGGGGCAATGAATATTGTTCATCTTTTCAGGCCTCGCATGTTAATATATTATAATCTGTTTATAATAAATGCAGCGTCATTTATACACTCAAGAACAATGAGATGATATTAACTTCATGTAGAAGTACTGAAAGCCAGAGACTGGGTCACATTTTAACACTATCATTTACCCCGCAACAACAAAGAAGAACCGTGATGTTATTTACCATGTAAATGCCATAATACACCAATGTATATATTAATGCTATGATAGATATGAGTATCTTTTACTGTATTTGTGCGAATGTACTGCCACGGTCATTTTTTAGGGTGTATATATTTACCCATTGTAACAAAAGTGAAATGGTCGCCACAGAAAACTTCATTTTTTTTTTCAGTGTAAACAAAAAGTGTTTGGTCACTTTCAGACTTTATTGTTAAAGTAATATTTACAAATATTTAATAAAAACCTTCATACATGATGTCTTTATGAAAGGATTTGCAAAAACCTGAGCAGAACCACTGAAAATAATAAATTACATTTTGTTGGTCAGTTACTCTTAATCCCATTTATCATACAGTTACCTAAATTATAAACAAGACAGGATTTATTTTTTATTTGGGTGTGATTTTATTTGAGAAATGAAGACGACATGACCTTAATTGTTTAATGCAAAGTGAATTATGATGTGTTAGTATGTGATGTCAGTCTGTGATGTCATCGTCTGTGCTTGTCTGTAGGTGTGAGTAGCAGCTCGGTGGAGCAGAAGATTTATGTTAAACTGAACGATACAGTTCCATGTGTGAGACTGCTGAATGCTACCCATCAGATCGGCTGTCAGTGTAAGTCAATCTCTCTCTGTCTCTCTCTCTCTGTTGTCGGGGTGGACAACACCTTTAATGTAACAGAAAATGAAGTCACACTACTTATTTCTGTGTTGATGACTGTGTTGATTTTCTAAACGTTGATTCAGGTATGATTTACAAATAGTTTCAACTCTGAAATCTGAATGACTGACAACCTCAATCAGTCACAAAAAATGAATGTTGTCATAGCAACATGCTTTTAACTTTCTCGTGTTGTGGAGAATGAAGTCACAGTGATTAGCCAAGTGAGTTTTGGGTGAACTAGGGTTTGTACCCTTAGTATGTTAAAATCATGGTAATGCATGCCCTCATATTGTTCTATATCTATTACCTTAAAATGTTGTTGTTGTTCTCAGCATCTATATCTGGAGACACTGGTGTTGTTCATGTGCTGGAGACTGATCAAGATCTGGACTGGATTCTCAGTACAGGGCCACATCCTCCATATATGGTTGTCATGGAAACAGCCTACTTTAATAGGTACTTGTCTGAACACCTGTCTGTCTGTTTGCCTGTCTGTCTGTCTGTATCTGATCTTGTGTGTTTTCCTGCAGATCTGTCATGTTGAGAATGAAGAACTCATCCAGGGTGGCTGGAGTCGCTGTAATTGTCTCAAAAACAGGCCCTGCTGGTGGATTCTCACCTCACACCACCTGCCCCAACCAGAACACAGGTGTGTATGTTTGTTTGTGTGTGTGTATGTGTGTGTAGGGTTAGGGTTAGTAGTATATATACACACTACACATAAATACATACATATTATATATATATAAAATGTCATTACGTGTTTATTTCACAGGTTTATTAATGTGTGTGTTTTCCCATGTTTCAGGTGTGTATTCCTCGGCATACGGTCCTGAGTTAGCAGAATGTAACGTCACGATGTGGAATCCTTTTGGAAACGGACTGTCCTACGAAGACTTTGGTTTTCCTGTGTTTGCTCTGAAAGATGAAAACCAAACTGAGGTCATTCGTAAGGTGTGTGTGTGTGTGTGTGTAAACTTGTGTGAGGAGCAAATGGCAGCATCTGATTATCATATGATGGCTTGTGTGTGTGTGTGTGTGTAAACTTGTGTGAGGAGCGAATGAAAGCATCTGATTATCATATGTTGGTTTGTGTGTGTGTGTGTGCAGTGTTATGAGGATCATAACGCTCGTGTGAATGGAAGCGTCCCTCAGTATCCGCTGTGTGCCATGCAGCTTTTCTCACACATGCACGCCGTGACCGACACCGTCACATGCATGAGACGCACAGACCTCCAGAACAAATTCAGCATCAACCCAGGTACACATATATACACACACACACATACACATACACACACACACACACACATATACACACATATACATACACACACACACACACACACATACACACATATACATACACACACACACACATACACACACACACACACACACACACACACATATACATACACACACACACACACACACACATACATACACACATATACATACACACACACACACACACACACACACACATACACACACACACACACATATACACATACATACACACAAATACATACATACATACATACACATACATACACACACACACACACATACATACACACACACATACATACACACACACACACTTATTTAAATGGGGATATTGTGTCTACTTCTATTGTTTTATATACAGCTATAAACAATATAACCTAACAGAAACTGCATTTTTACCCTTAAAAAACACTTTACTATATTTTTAAATTTTTTGTACAAATTAGGACAAGTAGGTTTTGCTGACTGGTTGTAGTTTTGGTTTGTTCGGTTTTAACCTCTGTGTCCTGTCAGAAGTTTTGTGTGACCCCTTGAACGATTTTAATGTCTGGGTGTCCACAAAAGCCCTCAACAACAGTGCCAAGGGTAATGTGGCCAACGAGAACTTCATCATCGCTGCAGCACGAGTGAGTAAAAGTTATTTCATATCCAAACATCCCTAAAATGTCTGATTTCAACTCAGAGTAAAGCTAAAAGCTTATTAAGTAAAGCTTATTTTTGTGTTACCATGCTACAAGATTCTTCTGGGCTATATTTTAAATTCATCCTGATGTGTTGTACCATCTAGCTAGCATGTCATCAAGGACGTTAAAGCTGCGTTTCGTCACTTTTGCCTCTCTATCGCCATCTCTGTTTAAAACATAAAATTGCAGGTTACTTTTCATTACGTATGTTGACGCCAATCTGACATTACCTGCAAAATCCAACCTGACACCTCAAATTATTAATAATTATTATAAGCAGTTTTAAACACTGACTTATGAACTTACTCAGTAACTGATGTTTGTTCATTTCTAACCAAAATGGTTATGAATTTCACAGAAGCTGCAGAATTTGACCTCAGCATTTCTCATCTGCTATTTTGCCTGCACCTCAGCACGCTGTTTTTTTTCTGTTTTAGCTTGACGGAAGGTCTTTTTTCTGGGAAGAGGCCCCAGTGGCTGAAGGAACCGTGTCTGGAATCGTGACCCTGCTGGCCGCGATTCAAGCTCTTTACCCTGTCACCCAGAAGGCTCCGCCTCAACGAAATATTTTCTTTACTTTCTTTCAAGGGGTTAGTATGTTACTACTATTCGTTTAGCGTGTTCAGAGATTATAGAAATAACAGTTGTGGTTCTTTCACTGTGGTGGGAAAATGCAGAGCTAAATATGTCCGCATTCACCTGAAGTGATCTGGGGAAACTTAGTTTAAAAGCTTTACGGCTGATGGCAGGATTAGTAGTTGGTCTGAAATATAGTGTTTGTATTTTTTGAGATATCTGTCTTCCCCACACCTGCCCGGAGGTGTTGCAAAGATTGCATTCAAATGTAGAGACTTACTTCCTCGTTTGGGGGTTTGAAAATGTCTGTTAGCTGTTATTTGTTTATCACAGGAGGCCTTTGACTACATTGGCAGCTCAAAGATGGTGTTTGACATGCAAAGAAATGAGTTTGTCATCGACCTGAATAACGTGCACTCTATGCTGGAGATTGGCCAGGTGACTGACCACACACACACACTTTTACTTATGTCAAAATAGGGACATTCCATAGACTTCAGTTGTTTTTATACATTGCTAGTTATAATCAGTATAAACTAAGCATAACCCACACTCTAACCCTAGCTGAAAACATTCAGCATTTTTGCAATAAAAAAAAATATTTTCCTATATATTTGTATAGCATGTTAACAAATGAGGATGTCCACAAAAGCTCAGATTTCAGGTTTGCTGACTTTTGGGTACACATTTGTCCCCAATATATAGTTAAGTAAACATCACAGTAAGCTGCCTACCTAGACAGTATTTTAAGATGTCAAAGGCATTCCTGCAGGTTCCCACAATTCACACCAAACAACATGCAGCAGGATTATGTTGTCTTCTAAGATGCTTTTAAGATTATTTAATGTATCCAAATCAGCCAGGAAGTTTCATTTCAGCATTGATGGTTCCGTAGTTCACTGCCTGTGTCGACAATGAGACAGCAGATTAGAGTTCAGAACCGATGTCAAACACAGATTAAAAAAACGTTTCCTGTTTTTTTTGGAGGTGGGACTGCGCAGTGGGCAGGACTTGTGGATGCACTCTGACCCCGTGTCCCGCCGCAATACAAGTGTGGACAATGAAGTAAGTAAACAGAAGAACATTTTTTTATTTTATTTTATGTTCGTTAAGATCTCATCCATCACCCTCTGTCTCTCTTTCTCAGGTGAAGGGTCTACTAAACAACATGAAATCTGCAGCTGCTGGTCTGAACATCTCATTGGCTGAGCCAGCTGTCACTCAAGGGTTACCGCCTTCCTCATTCCAGCGCTTTCTGCGGGCCAAACAAATCCCAGGACTCGTGCTGGCAGACCACCAATCAGCTTTCATTAACAGGTCTGAAGTCAGAATGAATCAGTGATGTGATTGGATGTAGCCATGAGCACGTTGCAGAATTCACAATTCTACACTTTGATATGTCGATAAGTGCCCTTACTAGGTGGCATGTAAGTGTCTTAAACATTTGATGTCAGGAACTTCACATATTTGACAATTACACCAGTCCATCTTTAGTACTTTGTAAACAAGACCTTTATTTGCTGATATGAACCTGTAATCCTGTGAAACCAGCCCATCAGACGGTCTGGTGAAATCTCTCTATGTTTGTGGTTTTCTTTACACTGTAGGCCAGACCATCTAATGAATTAATTTTTCCAACAGATACTATGAGAGTCTGTACGATACAGCAGCGTATCTGAATGTGACATCCTCGCCCGGCCTGAGCCCAGACGAGCAGTTCCACGACACAGATACAGCCAAGGTACCGCAACACACCTGTTGCCATAGTGACCGTGTCAGCTGACTACAGTGTGTTTTGCTGTGTCTTTTAAATGTCATTCTGTTGTGAACTCTGCAGAATGTATTTTTGTATTAAAGTGCTTGCAAAACAGATTTGAGCCAATACATTTTTTGTTGGGCCATTATGAATAACTGGCTTGTAAGCAAAATATCTAAGCAGAAAGAAACGCTTCCCTGAACAGACATCATAGACATTCCTTTAATATAAAGACTGTGTCAAACAACACACAGCAGAATTATGCTAAGATTTCTTCTGTAACCTTTCAAGATCTTCTTTTAGATCAGTTTTAAAGTAGCATCACATAGGAGCATAAAGTCAGTCCCAGCGATATCTTCAGTGTAAAAAAAAAGATGGCAGACGAGTTGCGAGAAATATGAAATAAATATAGATATGTTTCTCTCAGTAATGTTTGATTTCTCCTGTTCAATCATCTGTATTCTTGTTCTGTCGTTTTCTGTCAGTCTCTAACTGATGTGGCCACACTAGTCGCTCGCGCACTTTACAAGCAGGCAAAAGGAGAAGAAAAATTATTAAACAACATCACTGCCGACCCCAAGATTGTGAGTCACATAATCGGAGAAACACACACACTTAGACATGACTCTCATTGAACTGAACTAACTCTCTCTCTCTGTCTGTTTCTCTCTCAGGTTTCTCAGTTGCTGTATGGTTTTCTGGTTGAGAAGAACAACAGCTGGTTCAGGTCTTTGTTGCCTCCAGAAGTAACTAAAAAGGACAATTCAATGTTAGGTCAGTGTTTAGACACACACACACACACACATATGTTTTTTCTTAATGTCGTTGTGTTAGTTCACCCAAACTGTCTTTATTTACTTACTTTTCTAAAATTATGTGATTGAGGACATTGGTAACAAACTAGTTTAAGTCGCTAGTTAGTCATAGGTTTAATAACAACTGCTGGATTACCCCTGTTAGCAAACACTGTTGGCATCCATGTACCTTGATGCTATGTACTGTTGCTATGGTAACTACCATTCCAGTAGGAATAACTCCATGTCTTTTTTACACACTGCAAATAAACACAATGGTCCCTTCTGATATCTGGTCCTCGCAAATATAGTTAAACCTGTTCACACACACCACACACTGATCACACACACTATGTTCTCTGTGCTTCAGGGTCTGGTCCTCCTCAGTTTTACATCGGTTTGGGTCCGCGGGCACATGGTCCAGTTCACAGCGTGACCCGGTTCGTGCAGTATATTCTGGTCAACCTGACGGGAACCGTGACCAACCTCACAGAGACCCAGTGCCAGAAGCAAGAGAACAAATATGTGAGCAGAACGTGTCTAAACATTTCACCTGACCTGAGTTTAATGCAGAATCAAAAGTATGTGATGGATTTTACCCTGACTGATTCAAAGCCTGACAGCATGTTTCCAGAATTGAGTACAAGATTGTGTCTGATTGGCCGATTAACAAATGTGTATCATTCTAAACTTAATCCCTGTCCATATATTTTGTTTTCAGATAATTTTGACAGTAAATAACGATGAGACATTTCTGTCAAGACAGTTGACAGAAATGCCGCACACTGGATGGTATAACTGAGCCTGTGTTTCCCAGAATGCCTTGCACTCATGTTGTATCTGTTCCTTGTTTGTCCTTCAGTATTACTCGTACTTCTGGGTGTCGGGTTCACCCTCTCCCAACAGCACCACGGATCCGTTCTGTGTGCAGGCATCTGTTCGTCTGTCTAAAGCTATTTCTCCAGCCTTTGAGCTGCAGGAATATGGCTCCAGGAATTATTCCACATGGACGGAGTCACGCTGGAAGAACATCAGCGCACGGATCTTCCTCGTGGCCAGTCGAGAACTCGAGGTACTTGGGAATCTAATTTTAGTTGATAGTCACGTGGTGAACACACACGGCCTGTGTTTTATTGCTTTAGTATGACTGACCTTTGAAATGAGTCAATGTTTTTGTCTCTGTTTGTTCATGATAGATGTTAACACTGGGGGTGGGCGTGGCTGTGTTGGTGTTGTCTCTATTGGTGACATACTTCATCAGCTCCAAGGCGGAGCTTTTGTTTAGCGCCGCCCGTGAAACGCCCACAACGACCTACTGAAGAGCAGCAGAGTCCAGATTCTACAGAGATCATTCCCCTTTAAACACTCATATACTGGACCTACACACACATTCTTGAGTTGACGAATAATTTATTCAATGCTCGCAAATCGAACAAAACTTAAAACTACATAAAGATTTTTATGGGTTTTAGCTGGTCTGAACTGATCTGGTCTCCTGAGGAGTTGTTCATATTCTTTTGTTGTCGTTTTTTATAATTACAGATGTTTTTCTGACTATAACATGGGAGTGGCACAAACTTAAAAAGCTGATTTTAAATGTTTAAAGTTGTTTCAAATTAATGTGAGTGTGAGTGTGTGTGTGTGAGTGTGTGTGTGTGAGTGTGTGTGTGAGTGAGTGTGTGTGTGTGTGTGTGTGTGTGTGTGNGTGAGAGTGTGTGTGAGAGTGTGTGTGAGAGTGTGTGTGAGAGTGTGTGTGTGAGTGTGTGTGTGAGTGTGTGTGAGAGTGTGTGTGAGAGTGTGTGTGTGTGTGAGAGTCTGCATTAACCTGTATGCTGTAAGAATGTGCAATAGCTTTGTGAGTTGGAAGTTGATTTTGTGCTTGATGTGTTTTTGTTTAGGAATGTAATCGGTCCGTTCAGTTGGATCTGAACGCGGCTTCGAAGTAAAACTCCAAACACTGACTTTCCTTCATTAATTGTTGGTAACATTTCCAGTCGAGAGAAGTGGAGCTTTAAAAAACCAAATTAATACTGATATGCAGCATCTGTTTGTTGACATGAGTTTAAATGAAAATGTTTTTGATCAATGATGTCATTATTTTCTTTGAGAAACTGATGCCTTGACCAACTGAATAAACGTGATTTCCGAAATTTCATTTTGTTTTGAGTGTAATAACAACAAACCTGCTGTTGAATGTTGCAATGAAACTTCCAGGTGACCGATCACTGATCACTACAAAATCTAATAAAAAAAAATTGGTATGTATAAAGAAAATTAAATAGATTTTAGGGCCTTCAATGTTTTGGTGAAATATTTTATGGGAAAAAAAAATTCAAGATTCCAAACACTGTAATGAAACCAAAATGCACCAATTTTTATTTTTTTATACAAAGTGCTTTTTTAATTTCTTGTTGGTGTATCCTGGTGACTTGTGCTGTGGGTCACTAACGTTTAACACCATACGTTTTTGTAAGTTTCATTGTAACAGGACTGAAAAGGAATGAACAGATTCAGGGCAGGATATGAGTCTTTAAACTGACCTATGCTTCTCTTTATTTAAATTTAGCAAAAGTAAATGACTCAACATTTAGTATGTCATTTAGTACTCCACCATAAAACTGATATTTCTGCTGTTTTGGAGGAAATGCAAAGCGTTTTATTATATTTGATAAAAGACAAACTTTTATGCAATGTTATACATCGTTGCATAGTTTCTCGGGTTGACTTTACACCGAGATTGCGTCACAGTCTCTGTTTTGCTTACTTCCGCTTTTCTGTGACATCACGCGCCTCTGACGCCATAATCTTAATATTTTGTAGTGTGTGATGCACCACGATTTTAAAATCTTAATGTGTGCATGTTTAATTTTTGAGAAGAAGATCTGTCAAGACTCTCCTTAAGTCTGCTGCAGACAGACTTCACAATCTGTCGGGATTTTAGGAAGTTAAATTGGTCAAAACTGATGTTTGCAACATTGACTTTACAGTAAAATCTTGGTCATATATGAAATCTGTCAGCAGGGGGCAGCGAAAAACATTAAATCTATAGCTGTCACTGTAGACAGACTAAGGGATTTTTTTTAATGTCAATAACAAGTGCAGTAATTCCTGCACAGAAGCACGGCTTGCATTTTCTAAACAAATGCAGTTGAGGCTAACCAGCAATAGCGACCACTGAATGTAGTTAATATTGATGTGGGCATCTTGTTAAAGCGACAGTTTGCCTAAAATGGAAACATCTGCTATCATTTGCTGACTATTAAGTTCTTCCAAACCTGTTTGAAACAGAGAAATGTTTATAAATGTTGATCATGTTTATTTTAAATACAGTTGTGACTCAGTGTGTCAGTCACAAAAATTTTCTTCTTGTGTAACCGACCTACAGACTCACCAGTCAATATAACTGTATTTAATTAGTTATTTTTTACAAACAAGATAAACATTCTTCAAGAAGACATTTTAGTTGAATTAAGGTTAGGCTGATCTGATCAAACCGTCCATTTTGTTGGAAAAACATGTAGCAGATGTTTTTTGATCTTAAATGGTCATTTCTTAAGAAGAGGAAGCTGTGAGTTTGAGAGGTTAATAAGTGGATGCTGGTGTGAATGGGGTAAAATAATGCATGTCTCTGTTTGTGGGGGGGGGGATGTATTCACAATGTTATGGGGACCAACTGTCCCCACAAGTATAGTATTACCAGTAAATTTTGACCTTGTGGGGACATTTTAGGTCTCCACAAGGAAACCTAAATTATTACAGAATGATCTTTTTTGAAAATCAAAAATAGCAGTTTTGTGTTAAAGGGTTTTGTTAGGGGAAGGATTAGTGTAGAGGGATAGAATATACAGTGTGTGTGTGTGTGTGTGTGTGTGTATGTGTGAGTGTGTGAGACTAGTGTGACTGAACGGACACTTTGTCACAACCCACAGTTTCCTGTTAATGACAGTTTTGTCACTATTTTCAAGCGTCAATCATCCCTCTGTTCGACTTCGATTTTTAAGGAAAGATGCAGTCTCTGGGAGTTGCTTTGATTCTCCTGCTGAAAGCTGGATGTGTTGGTAAGATTATTATATGAAACTACAGGATTGTAGTTTCTTCCTTTCCTATTTTAGGGTTTTCTTGCGAAACGCTTTTACATAAATGCGAATAATGTCGGCTGTTTTTTCTGTTCCTTACCAAACAAACCAAATGTACAAATTTGTAGTTAGTGACTTTTAGTTATGCTGTAAAAATTTAAAAAAATTATTAATTTTTTATATTTTTTTATAAATGTTTCATTTTATAATGATTTCAATTATATTTTAATTGGAAAATGATCTGTATAAAATGTTTTATTTTTGTATAAGTGGCACAGCAGGACGCTAATGTTTGCTACATTTTGGATGGGATTCTGATCGTCTACGGCATCGTGTTGACGGTTCTGTACTGTAGATTAAGGGTAAGACATTATTTTTATGACCTGTTATTAGATCCATATGCCGCTATTGCCAATAAATTTATAATTTTTAATTCTGCAAATGAAAACACGTTTAGAAACATGTGTTTATATTTGTAATTTCACTGGTTTAACAAACTCAGAGCAGACATTATTTTCACTTGCATAATCATCATAATTATTAATATTAAATCCATGTGTTAAGGGTTGAGTAGCTGTACTATATTTTCTGGTAGAAATATGAAATGAAAGATTTACTTAACACAAAGGCCGTTGTTGTCAGATAGTATGTAACTTAGTTTTGCTCCATGGACTGTACAGTACTCATACTGATCTACTGTAAACCTGTTTATCACAAGAAAAACACGAGACTGTGTGAAACAGTCAGGGTCACATACAATGATGTCTTACATCATCATATACAGTAACTGTATCACCAACACTTTGCTGTATCAACTGATCTGGAGCCTGACAGTGTCCAAATATCTGAGCTCTCTTGTCACCAACGCTGAGAATTTGAGAATGACATCAGCAGTGGAGTTCCATGAACCTGAAGATCCATGATGTTCTCCATCAGGCTTTTAAATGTCTGAGAAGAACATCTCATGTTAGAGAAGAACATCTCATGAGCTTCAATGAAAGCAAAAAGATCTGATCTAATAAAGTTGATACACTCACTACTACTAATTTACATACATTTGATTATTTACCTAAATAAAAGCAGAAATACTAAAGATTTGTATATATTTCATTTTTATATATTTATATTTTGTATTTTGAGTAACATTTACAAAGAAATGTTGTCGAACTAAAGTTTACTGATAATCTCTTAGCAAAACTACAGAAGTTGATACAGCTTTGAGTTTATTGTTTGTAATCCATTTCTGACAGATGCAATCAGCTAACCAGAATAACAGCAGCTATCCTGAGGTGAGTTCATCTGTGTGTGTGTGTGTGTGTGTGTTTCACCTACAGATACATTATGAGGACATTATGACGGTTTAGGTCACTACCTTTGCAGAATGAGGTCATCGCAGTGGAACCACAATTCAAATCACCCAATAAACATACGAAACCATTTTTTATTAAAAATGTAAAAATGCAGAAAGTGTTTAGGGGTGAGGTTGGGG
The DNA here is from genome assembly GCA_036877625.1 of Ambastaia sidthimunki. Taxonomy (NCBI): domain Eukaryota; kingdom Metazoa; phylum Chordata; class Actinopteri; order Cypriniformes; family Botiidae; genus Ambastaia; species Ambastaia sidthimunki. The sequence goes on from JAZGTK010017034.1 coordinate 11,780, forward strand.
TTAAAGGATATAAAATGTCATTAGTTTAGTTTAGAAAAACATTACGCCTGTGGAAAGTCCTCATAATGATAGTTCAATGTGTTTGTGTGTGTGTGTCTGTGTGTCTGTGGGCTGTTTCTGCTGCATTTCCTGTGTGAGATCTGTTTCTTGTGCTTTGACTGACCACAGTGAGCTATTAAAAACACACATCTCCACTTGCTTCATATCATTTGAGCCTTAAAATGTCTGAATGCCGTTGCATTAGACAACAATGTATCCAAGCAAGTATTATTTGAACTAAAAATCCACACAACTTTTAAGCTAAGCATGCCTATGCCTGAGATAAAAACAAGTGTTAGAAATAGTGTTAAAACATCAGACTATAAAATAACATTTCGTGTTCAAATGTTAGTGGATCGTGTTTATAGATATCGTGTTGATTTACACCTCTGGTTACTCTTATAGACACTTGCTTATAGACACAACTTCCCTATATTTAATGCAACAGAGTAAAGGATAAAAAACAGAGTGGAAAGAAGAAGAGAAAGAGGAATTAGTTGTGTGACTAATGTGGAAGGATGCAGACAGAGAGTTGAGCAAGTGACTTCTCAGAAATGTTGCCTTGCCTGTTTTTTAATGGTTACCCTCCTTTCTGCCTTTTTCAGAGACAAGGTGGAGGAATCTATGAGGTATT
>JAZGTK010017035.1:0-12451 GCA_036877625.1 Ambastaia sidthimunki
AGCTCTCTCGAGATAATCATGTGAGGTGGGCGGTATGTAACCCAGTTTATCTCACCCGCTCTGGCTAATCTCAAATTAGAGGGATTATAACAGCTACCCTCTCGCTAGCAAACGGCTAAGCTCTCAGGGAAAAGTTGCTTTTGTTGTTTGTTTGCGAGTTAATGGGTTTTTCTCATCTTTTGATGCCCTCTTTCACTCATTTCTCTCACTCCATCTCTCTCTCGCTGCAGGACACCAAGTTATGGATCATCATGGAGTATTTAGGTGGTGGATCGGCCCTGGATTTGGTATGATGCAAGTTTTTATCTTCTATATACAGACAGTGTGTTTAGTTTTTATGTTATTTGTTATTTATACACTACCAGTCAAAAGTTTGAAAATACTTGACTGAAATGTTTCTTATTATCCTAAAAATCTTTTTATCTAAAGCTGTTTGTTTAAATGTTTAAAATTATTATTGTAGAGTAAAATATAACTGTACCAATATAGTAATTTCTGTTTTTCAGAAAATTACAATTTTATTTTAAAAATGATTTTAAAATGACTGGTTTGGACCAAATAATGTAGAACAAGCAGCCAATAAGGGTGTAGTATAGAGGGGAACTCCATCAAAACTCTTTTAAAAGTTTCTCAAGATAATTACTCAAAAAAATGGGTAATAAAACGTCAAGAAAACATTTTAGTACATTCTAGGAAAAGGGTGACTACATTGAATATGCTAGAATATAACCTAGTTCCGTTTATTTTAAAAAAAAAATAATCACAGCATAATTCCCAAAGTTACATTCTGTTATTTCATAGTTTTGAGGAATTTACTATTATTCTAAAATGTGAAAAAAATATTAATAGAAAATGAGTGTTTTCAAACTTTTGACTGGTAGTGTATGTTATATATGTGTATATATGTTATAGTATGTACATATATTTCTTAGCTGTGACATCATCGGCTCAGAATTATGTTTGATGCTTGTTTTCAGCTGGAGCCCGGTGCTCTGGACGAAACGCAGATCGCCACCATTCTGAGAGAGATCTTAAAAGGTCTGGAGTATCTCCACTCTGAGAAGAAGATTCACAGAGACATTAAAGGTGTGAAGATAAAGCTCCTCTCAGCCTTATAAACCATTTTCTGCCCCATTAGACAGCGCTTTCATCCAAAACAACCTACAGTGCAGTTGGTGTGTGGATTTGTCACAGTCCACGTGGTCCCTGGAAATCTGAGCCATCTTATATTACTGTCCTGCTGTAGCAGTTGAGCTATAGGAACATCTGTATTGTGCATATTGAAACAAATATCTGACAAGGTACATGCTAGATTGAGCACATCCACGGCATAACTTGTCGCTTGTCACAGAGTTGGCAGGTTTTATGCCGTTGAGAATAAGAGTTTCATTTTAGACAGTAGCAAGCATACACACAATTTTACAGAATCATTTTTTATAATTACAGCAGTAATTATATTTAGATGAAAGTTATGACCACAAAGTCTATGTGTATTTTTAGCTAGTTTCTTCCAGCGTTACCTAACGTTTACGTAACATTTCTCAAAGACTGCTACCTCATTATTGAATAAATACTTGCCTGAGCTATGCGTGTGTTTCATAACATTACATGTGGCCAGAGTTTCGTATGTTGTTCTATAGCAGCGTGTTTGGCTTTTTGTTAAACAGCAGCATGAAGTTGGAAATAGTATCTCACTGTTTGTTTGTGCTTTCGTTTCCCTCTCTGCCTCGTTTGTTGTTTTTAGCCGCAAATGTATTGTTGTCGGAGCAAGGCGAGGTAAAGCTGGCAGATTTCGGAGTGGCCGGCCAGCTGACAGACACGCAGATCAAACGGAACACATTTGTGGGAACACCCTTCTGGATGGCACCAGAGGTCATTAAACAGTCCGCCTATGACTCAAAGGTGGGCGTCGCTGTAGACGGGTCCAGAGTAAACTACAAGATCCTAAAAGTCATAGATAGTTGTAGATGTTTCTCTGTTATTAGTGTTAACTTCCATATTTTGATAGTTTATCTTTATTCGTTTAGAGGTGAAAGGGTCATGAAGACTGTGGGGGGAAAACTTTGTGGGGGGAATCACTTTTTTTTTGTACTTATTTTCCCGGCAGGCTGATATTTGGTCTTTGGGCATCACAGCTATTGAACTGGCTAAGGGTGAACCTCCACACTCTGATCTGCACCCTATGAAGGTGCTATTTCTCATTCCAAAAAACAACCCCCCAACACTGGAGGGCAACTACTGCAAACCTCTGAAAGAGTTTGTTGAGGCCTGTTTAAACAAAGAGCCCAGTTTTGTGAGTATACTTTAAGTTATAAAATGACAATTCTTTGGTAGGTTTTGGGCAGTAGGTGACTACACTAAAGATGCTAGAATATAACCTAGTTTAATTTATTTGAAAAATGATCTTTAGTCACAATATAATTTCCAAAATTACTTTTGTGTTATTTAATAGTTTTTATGAGTTTACTGTTATTCTAAAATGTGGATAAAACATTAATAAAGTATAAGTCTTTCTAAACTTTTGACTGGTTACTGTAATTTATGAAAAAATCCCAGAATGCATTGCAGTTGTGTGCAGTGTCTGTCTAGGGAAAAAAAACCACCGCAATAGTTTTTTGAAAGCTCATGGTATGATTATCAAATCATGTAAAACCCTCAAAACAGCATCAAATAGCAAAGCTAGGCTTTAAATTCTCCAATTATTTTAAAGGACTCAACTCATTCATTTGTGTTTGTCTCTTTTTTTATCTCCCTCACAGAGACCAACAGCCAAAGAGTTGCTGAAACACAAGCTCATCGTGCGTTATGCAAAGAAAACATCTTATCTAACAGAGCTCATCGACAGATACAAGCGCTGGAAGACAGAACAGTCCAGAGCAGAGTCCAGCTCGGATGAGTCTGACTCGTACGGCACTTAAAAGACAATTAATAGATGTTTTATAGTGTACTTAACCCATAACCTCACTGCAACACTGGGCTAAAGCAACTTTTAGCCCAGAGTTAATTGTGGTATTGCTGTGCCAACCTTTTAAAGTGTTGTATACAGTTGCTTAGCAACAGACAAACAATCATAATCTAAACAATTTTTACCTCATTAAAAACTAATTTGTATCATATACATAGAAACATGTTAATCCGTGTTAAAAATGGTTCGGGAGTTAATAATTTTATGTTCACAAACTACCCGGTTAACTAACAAACACATGAAATGATTATCTGTCTAACGATTACGTAATCTAAAAGTGTTATTACATTTTCTTCCCTCAAGCTGTTTCTTGTTTTTTACACTCTCATAAAATCTTGTGCTTATCCTGTTTCAATTTCTCTGTTATCTTTGGTTTTACTCAGAGAACCAGATGGTCAGGCATCTGGTGGGAATGACTTCAGCAACGAAGACTGGATCTTCACCATTCGAGAGAAAGACCCCAAAAAGCTGCAGAATGGAGCCAGTATTGCAGGGGAGGAGGTGGGTGACAGCTCAAAGCCACACCCACTTATTCAGAGTAAATGGTTCTTTTTCTCAGTGTGTGATGTTCTCTGCTTACGCAGGAACCAACCAAGAGACCCCTGTCCCAGAGTCTGTCCACTGTCATCACTCCAGTCCTAACCGAGGTAGGAAACATCTGTTTTTTTAGCAGATGATGCTGCGCTGTTCACACATGGTCTTAATATATATTCATGTACACCTTGTCTACACCATTGCAGTCGGTTCATCCAACATGATTCTTAATGCCAGGTGTACACTGGGTCCTACAATGGAGTTGTAAAATGCAAAAGCTGGCTATCTATTTGTGTTCAAGGGCCTCTATATGTGTAGTGCCATGAAAAATCAACGTGAGGATTAAAAGTGGCCTTTGAATGCTTTATTACATCTTAAAAGCATCTTCTGAAGATGACCGTCACTCCCTGAGGCCTCGTACTAATCAGTGTGAAGCAATGAGGTATTTGAGGTAGAGAGCGGAAAATAGAGGGATGCTGGGAAAAAGCTTGAGGACAAGTGACTGAACATTAATTTGTTCCACCCTCTTCTCCGTTCAAGGACAAACCCTTTTATTTCCTGTCATGCTGTGTATTGGACTGTACCGTCATTCTTTTCACTCTGTATGAGAGATGCATTACAAGTTACAAATGTTGTCCAGATGCATTATGGGTAAAGCAGATGTTTCACGCTGCATCATCTGGATAGTAATATTGCACTACAAAAGGGTTGAATTGCACAGTGGGTAATAATATGGGGTGGTAAACATAAGATTGCAGGTTCCAATCCTTCAAGGGTTGATCTTTGAACCAGTTCTCCAGTTCTGATCACTTACACTCAGGTAACTTTGGCATTGTTCTCCTTGTAATAATTGTACTGTTGAATTCTGTGTGTCCTGTCAGCTGAAAGAAGGGGCAGGAGAGGCAGCACTAAAGCCTGAAGTCCTGGAACAGCTCGGAGAGGCCATTTTTCTCGCTGAGGAGGCGTGTCCAGGAATCACAGATGTCATGGTCACCCAACTCATTCAGAGGCTACAGCGGTGAGGACTGTGTGAAACTTTGGTAGCTCTATCTGGTGTTGCAGATGCAGAGCTATAAATACAAACAGCCATGTAGAGCTTGAAGAACAATTTTGACACAAGCGTATCTTGACATTTATGTACCACACATGGCCACATAAGCCACACATGCTTTTTTAGACACATCAGAATTAACTTAAGACATTAACATTCAGATGAAAGATGATTTAAATATGACAACCAGAGGGAAGAGCGTTTCATGTGGGGAAAAGTGATATATTTGAGAGATATTTAAATATTTAAGTTTCTAAATTTGGACTTGTACTGTATATCAGCTCCTTTAGCTTTCTTCATGCACAGATCCATCAGCTTGAACTTTCCTGTGTGCAGGTTCTCAAGGGCAAGAACATCATCCACCTCACACCAGTGATTATTCCATTAGCCTGTCCATCTCTCTTCAGTCCCGCCCCCCGGCATCAGCTCAGCAAATCCTGACACCAGCAGACTCTGTGACGTCTACCCTGGACGACCAACTGTCCTTCAATAGCTTATCAAGAGAACTTATCAAACTCCTCAAGCTTCCCCTAGTTTCACTTTTCTTTTATAATCTCCTGGAACACTTTGGCGTGAGTGTGAGCGAGTGTGTGTATGTGTCGTAGTATGTTTAAATGGAGGCTGCTTAGGCAATGGTGGAAGTGTAGATGTAATTCATTTGGCTAAATATAGATTGAGGAGAAGACGGGTAGTTTTGCATTATTGCGTCTAAGCTTTTGGATAAATTCATTAAGCATATGCCATCACAGGGCAGGGGGCAGGTCTGTTGTCTCTTCCTTCACCCTAAACAAAAAGCAAGTGTGCATGACAAAATGCATGTGTGTGGACGTATGTCTGTTGGAGTATCTGTGTGTGCGTCCAAGCCCTGATGTGAAGGAGATTGCAGTTCTCATGCTGAAATCTCAGGTAATCTGCAATGAGCAGAGTTGTCATCCAGGAAGACAGAGGGCGCTATGTTTGGATTTGTGTACAGATCTGTGTATATAGTCTCAATTTTACAGACCTTTAAAAGAGATGATGGATTTTTGCAAATGAATCACTGTGTACAGATGGCCAAGAGCTTCTGTAGATATTGTTAGAAACAAACAAAAGGTAAATATTTAAAAATCAAGCCTCTGAAATGGCCATTACTGAAATGCCTTGCCTTTTTATCAAATGTACATTTTTGGGGGTGCTCTGTTAATTTTAATAAGAAATTAAAGGGTTTTACTCATAAATAAGAATTGAGAGCCTACCAGTAGTCTCTGCCTTGTTTCTGATTTTCAAAAATTAAAAATAATTATTTATATATATACACACACGCGCACACACACAGTTATTACAGAATTGAAAGGAGGCTTTTATATTGAATTTTAATATAAGCTTAGAATATAAACTGATATTTAATAATTTAATCAAGTTAATTGTTTTAACTGTAACCAAGTATTTTCATTGTACGTCACAAATATTATAAATACATTATTGATGCACTTAATAATTCTATGTGAAGTATTTCATAACTTAGGACCCCATGTAGTTTAAAATCCATTTACAATTCAACATCATATAGACAAAATACAATAATTTAAAATACTTCCCACACAAAAGCACTAATTACAAATATTTATGTGGTTATTTATGTCTTGCCATAAATGCTTTAAATAACCCAAATGTGGTTCACAGTATAACAGCCTTAACTACCAAGGTGCAAAAATAAACAAGAAGTCTTACCCATTACATACAGATGCATCTGTTAATAAAATTTGAGTTCTGTAATTTTGTAAAGGCCAAATTTGTGATTACAGAAATGGGACGAGCGTTTCTTAAGGACACAAGCAGAAATATGAATTACCATAAACGAAGAGGTTTAGTCCAGAAAAGTAGAATAGTTTTAGCAATAGCAGTTATTAATTGTACTGCTTTGCTCCCCCCCCCCTGAACACTTGTTACTATCAATTAACATGAATAAAAACATGATACACTAATAAATACAACCCACATCTGAAAGTGACACATAACACCTTATGTTACTTTCCAAACTACCAAATCTGACCATAACAGTCATTCCAAACCATACCAGAATGTAGTAGCTGGAATTGGAATTCTTTCTCTTGGAATTTTCACTGTAATAAATCCCAAGCCAAACCATGATAAGGAAATGGCAAATCAGTTCTTGGATCAGCAGTTAAAAGCAAAAGACACGCACACTTGAAGCCGCACAGCAGGAGGACGAGGAAGTGATGCGTCTAGATCTTCGTCTGTTTGAGCTCTGATGAAAAAGAGTCTCTCTTCATCATCTCAAACTCTTTCTCTTTCTTGTCCTCCGGCTCGTGTTCTGTAAATTGAGCCTCGATCTCTGCTGGGTCCATGTAGGTGTAAAAGTAAGCCATGATGGCAAAGATGATGCTCACGGCCACCAGGAGTGAGGCAAACAGCACGTATTCCGCCCACTGTAGAAGAGCAAACGCTGATGAGGTCACAGGTAAGACAACTACCAACCTTTAGTGCCTTTTTTTCTCTTTTTTTTTAATTAAATTTTCTCAAATAAGGACAGTGGTTTCAGCATCATACCTGGTCTGGAAGTGTCCCTGCCTCAGCCACAATGAGCACAATAATGTTGCCCACAGCAACAGTCAACAGCCAACCTGCCTGCAGGACTGACTTCATGTTGCTCGGAGCCTATATAAATAAAAAAAAAAACTAAGACAATCTCTACTTAATTCCATTCCGGAGTTTTGCTCCAGCCTTAATCAATACACATGAATTGGCTAATCAAGGCCCTTACAGCAAGGTGTTTTTAATTAGGGATGGAACTAAACTCAGGACATGGCAGTTTCAGGAACGGAGTCCAATTACTTGACAGTTTGATTGATTGTTAATTACAGTGCCCCATACCTGTGAATAGGAGAAGTCCAGGCCGGTGACAGAGAACATCACTTCTCCGCATGTCAACAAGAAATACTGAATGACCTGCCAGGCCATGTGGACAGTGTTTGGTTTGATATCCTCTGTTTCCTTAATGCCATCTGCGCACTGCACACACCAGAACAGAACTTTGGAACAGCAGCCAAGGCAACATAGATTTGCTAATTAATCTAATTAATAATTCATTGCAGTTCATTAATTTCTAGTAATATGACAGTGGCTTTTTTTCTCAATGTTTTTCTGCAACTCGGTTTTAAATGGACAGTGTGTTTTCATGCTATTTTTTACAGCCTTTAAATGAAGACCTACATTTGGTCCAAAAGTGAAGCTGCTGGTGATCAGGACTGTGTAGGAACTACCGAAGCCCAGCTGCATGTTGTAATCGCATGTCTGTCCAGCCGCGTTCAAAATAGTAAAATGTGCTCTAGGAAGATATCAACACGGACAGCATTAAAAACAAGCTAAAGTTGTTTCCTGTAGATTGCTGTTCAATGGAGATACATGTGCCCTCTGTATCTGCATTTATACAGTGAGCTCCACCACACGCATAATACAAACACAGTTCATAGATCACCATGACAACACGTACTTGCCCTGGGAAACCTTGGTGTAGTTTGATACTGTTAATGGAGAGATTAAACTCAATGTGTCAGTCTTTGTTGAGATGTTCAGCTCTGAGTGAAAGCCATTCACAAACCTAGAAAACATGAATTTAAGAACTCAGTTTCCAGCCAATAGAATTGAAGTATTGTTGATACATTTGAATATTCAGAATTGTCCAACCTAGTCACATGATCACATTTCTCTTAAAATAAAAAAAAGATACAAAAATGACATGAAATGTTCAGAAATGAACTGACTTGATTTCATTAATGCCTTGTTCTGGTTTCTCCCTTAAGTCTTGCGTCTGTAACCGAAAAAATAATTAGAACACATTAGAATTACAGTTAATTAGAACAATATTTACAATCATTGTATTCTCATTACGTGGGTATTAAAAGTAACAGATGAGTTCTTTAGGAACACTTACAATTCCTTGTATTCCCGCAGCATTAAATAAAAGTGTTTGCCTCTCTCCTTTCTTGAAATTAACAATAAGAGGTCTTCCTCCTTCAACAGACACTGTAATGCTCTCACCATCAAACATCATATATTCACCTGAGGCCTGGGGGAACATGAGGACATCAATATGTAAAAAAACATACACGTTCTATAGTTTATTACAGCTGTGAATATGTAATAGTAGTGAGGACTGGGCAACATGTGCTACTTGCCTCAAATGCAGGTACTTTAAATGGTTCTTGTCCACCCAATGAAACAGCCAGAGGTGAGTTCTCCATGTTCAGCAACCTTAGCTGGGATTGGGAGCTGGAGGGAAATTTCGGCATTGTGTCCTGTTGGATTGGAAGAAAATGTACAATTGAATTTCCTCACTGAGAGTGTGAATCAACTACATTGCGACTAGAATTCATTTTAGATAGTTGAGCACATAAATTAAATGAGCACACTGTACCAAAAACCACCTGTGTGCTTTTCACATGATCTTTAAAACAGAATTACAAATAACATCCTGTTTGTGAAAACAGCTTAACTGTAGGAAGTGTGTCTGCGTGTTACTCACATCAATCTGAATCTGCAAAAGGGCAGCAGCCACAAATGCTAGCGCAGCCAGCAGCATGCCAATAGTTATCCTACGCAAGGGCCTGGAAAAATCGCACAACACACCACACACATGAACATTTATAGAAATTCAGTTTATGTTTAGGAGCTCAAAATAGGATATACATGGCATTTATATTTATTCATTTGGCAGACGCTTTTATCCATAACGACTTACAGTGAATTCAATGTATATATTTTTATCAGCACTTGTGTTCCCTGGGATCGAACCCACAACCTTTGCGCTGCTAACGCAATGCTCTACCAGTTGAGCTACAGGAACACATGGCATGTGAAGTAGGAAGGCTGAACTTACGTGAAGTTAAGGTTGCACTTTTTGATAAGTGGGTACACTGCATTGTCCATAATGGGCACCATAATCACAATCAAAATGGGGTTTACAATCTGGACCATGACACAAAGAATGCAGTCAGTTCACAACCATTTAACCTTATTAATCCTGTTTAAAATATTCATGATGCAGTGACACACAGTGTACAGCATTAAATCAGTCTTACCTGCATCTGATCGGGCTGAATAACAAACGCTCCCTTTGGTGGCAGACATAAGAAAAAAACAGTGAATTATATCTGGTGCATCAAACTGATTCTGAATGTTGCGTTAAAACTGCTTTTAACTTACAAAGTTGCCATTCATAGTGGTGGCCTGGAGAGTCCATCGGGAGCCCTGGAAAGTCCAAACAACTCATGCTAAACAACAAAGTTTGGACACACAAACTAAAGGTGTTGGGTGTTTGTGTTTATACTGACCTGCTGGTCAAATAAAGCCCAGAACATCGGCAGAGGAATATAGAGAAACAAAACCTTCAACACCATCTTCACTTGAGCAATCAGTAGTTTCTGCAAAGACAGAAAGACAGTTAGTGTTCTGACTCATTTTATATTATGTATTTACTATTATGCATTTGGCAGATGTTTTTATCCAAAGCAATGTGCAGTGCATTCAAGGTTTACATTTTATCAGTTTGTGTTTCCTAAGAATTAAACCCGCAACCTTGCTGTTGCAAGCACAATGCTCTACATGCTGAGTTACAGAAAAGTTACAGAACTAGTTGAAGTGTGTGTGTGTGTGTGTGTGTGTATAACATACACTATATTTTTCTTCAGCCCAGTCCAACCAGTGTGGTCTCTGTGGGAACTGCCTTGCACGTTTTTTGAAGCGGTTCTTAATTGCAAACTGCAACAGAGAAAACACACAAAAAAAGTACAATTCACAGCATTAATTAATTTGGGTTAACGTTAATTGACATTCAGTTAATTATGTCGCTCACAATAGATTAACTTACATTAATTAATACAACTTAAAATGTAAAACATTAATATTAATGTAGAAATTACCATTAACCAAGATAAATATATAATATATAATATATATAATATAATATATAATGGCAGCTCTTACCCCAATGCAACTGATGACCTGCAGCAAGATGTTGCCTTTAGGTTTGTCAATAACATACATGCCTCTGCCTACGATAAACACGACTACATAGAGAATAAACACGTTAGAGTCAGTCAATGCTGCCACCAAGCGGTCATACAGAGTATAACACAACACACTCACCTAGAGCCACCACCATGAGCGCGGCCGGCACCCCGAAGGCCAGCGGGTAACACTTCTGCTGGGTGTGGATACCGCATTCCTGAGCTGAGTAACACAATACATGAACACAAACACGATGAAATAACAACTGTTTAGGATTGTACCATCTGATCACTTTACCAACAAACGCAAAGCGTATCTAATTTGAACAGCGCATGCGCACATACACACCTCTCAGAATGGGCGTGATGAGAGTGGAAAGAAGACTGCCGGCGTTAATGGACAGATAAAAGATGGAGAAAAAAGTGCTTCTTTGTTTTTCCTGAAAATGAAAAGAAAATCAGTCATGTCTTTAACTAACTATATGAGCTTTACATTATCCCCTACGTCTAAGGTTTAGAGGTGAGGTTACAGGTCATAGTTATATATTATTCATAAAGTACACGTTGGCATTTGACCTTTAACCTTTGTCCCTGTGGCAGGGGAGGAGGAGGATAAAGTTGCACGTGAATCAGTTGTGTATCTCTGTTTATTAATGTCTAACACTGTGTATCAGACACTTAACCTTGAGCTTTGGTTATATGAGCAGATTAGAAACAGTCTCTAAGATAGTCTGTCTTCAAAGACAGAGGCTCTGGCAACAGTAACAGGACATGATGTGTTATTTTGTCCCATAGTAATTTTAACATTATGTGGGCATTTGTTTTCGTTGTAACACTTTACAATAAGTTCCAGTTGTTAACAAAATAACAATAAGCAATACAGCATTTATTAATATTAGTGTTGATTTAATTAATTAGTTAATTTGTGAATGTGCAGTGAACTAACATGAACAAATGTTTGTATTAACTAAGATTTTATATATTATAAATTGTTTATTGTTAGTTCATGTTGGTAATGCATTAACCAATGTTAACCTCATTGTAGTGTTACTGTATGTATCTATGAATGTTTATGTGCCTGTTGCAAGTGTGTATACACTGTTGCATGTGTGTAGAGGGTCCACATGCCTGGTGATCTTCAAACTGATCTCCCCCAAATGCAGCCACACAGGGTTTGATGCCCCCTGTCCCCAAAGCAATAAGAATGAGTCCAGTCATGGCCAGAGCACTGAAAAAATGAAAGGGACTTAAAGTTACCCCAAATGTCATTTCAACACAAATAATATTTTACAGACAAAAATTACATGTCTTACATATAAATGAGTTATGTTTCTTTCCTTTTGAGGTTACTTGGCTCACATTCAGAGCTACAGTACTTACAGTAACACATGTAGTTTAATACAGTGCCCTAAGTGTCAACTCACATATGTACGTTTATGTTGTCGGGGGTGCCATCTCGATTGGAGTCTGTGATATCGTGGATGGCGCTGACAGCCATGATAACTTGGCCAATAGTGTACACTACAGACAGCGACACGATAGTCCTGCAGAAAGAGAGGGGCTGTATGTTACCCTGCATACTACACACAGTATACACTGCATGCTGCATCCCTGGTGGGCGATAGATTGCTGTTCACCAGGTACCCAACACCAGGTCTGTCATCACACTCACTTGAACTTGCCCAGCCATGAGTCAGCTATTATGGCCCCCATGATGGGTGTTAGGTAACACAGAGCCACAAACGTGTGGTAGATGGTGGTGGCAAAATCATCATCCCAGCGGAGAAAATACCTGAAGTACAGCACCAACACAGCTGCAACACAGAGAAGCACAGAGATGAACACAGGAATGAACACAGGAATAAACAGAGATCAACACAGAGATGAACACAG
>JAZGTK010017036.1:0-12450 GCA_036877625.1 Ambastaia sidthimunki
TAGATAGACAGACCAGAATGTACTCTTCTGTGGCATCAGAACTCATTTCCTTCACAATGAGAGCAATCTAGTGTAGTGAAGACCAGCCTTTCTCTCTCTCGTTGGACAGTTGCTACAGCCTGGCAGTGCAGGTTCTCCAAGGAGATGAGAGATGGCAAGTTTCAGCGGGCAGGAGACATCATGGGAAAATGCATGCACCACTCTGTCGAGTGATCCTCTGCCCACATGCTCTGAAAATGTCCAACTTCATCAGATACTTGTAGAAATCCGTGACCTGTCCGGTCTGAAACGCTGGCTGCTAATGAAAGAAAGCGAGGACTGGTGACTTAGATATGAGTAACCAAGAGGTTTCAGGGATGGAAGAGGTTTTAGAGGCTAAATCTAAACATGTGAAATATTGGTTTATAGCCTGAGACTATGCAGTGTACAATCCTAAAAAAAACTTTTTTTTACGTTAAAAACGTTATTGACAGTGATGCTATAGAAGAACAATTTTTGTTTCCCTAAAGAACTTTTAATCAGAGGTTCCTAAAAGAACCTTTTTGTTTCCTGCTTTTTTTAAAACAAATATCTTTTATTCCACTATAAAGAACCTTATGTGAAACAGAATTATGGTTCTTTATGGAACCATGCAGCCAAAAATAGTTCTTATATGGCATTGTTTAGCACCTTTGTTTGTTTTTTTTAGGAGTGTACTTGTTGACCTCAGTCATGGTTGTGTGTTGTGGGCAGTGGCCACTGCATTGCTACGGTTTGTTAAGGTTCATGGCATGTTCCTCTTTGTTTGCTACAGTAGGTGTGTTCTGTGTTTCCTAAGTGGCCAATTCAAAACAGCCCACCCGCTATATAACATTCTCATCTCTAGATATGTCTCGTGTTTCTCTATCAACATAAATAGACAATCAATAATCGTCCTTATTTTCCTTTGTGAGAATAAATCATTTGAAAGTGTAATCAATCAGTAAAGCTCTGCTCAACAAGCTACGATTTAAGATACTTTTTTGTGATATACTTTTATCAGTTCAATCGTTGCTCATGAACTATTCTTTGAGCTTGACGCAATGCATTCTGGGATTGTTTGTGCAGTAAACGTGGCATTGCCTCAAATTCTGGCCAAAATTAGATTTCTCAAATGGCACTGTAATTACAGTAACCTGCCATTTGAGACATTCTTCACACCTATAATCTGACTATGAGGGCCAAAAATATATCGAAATAGGATGAAAGCGAATGTTACTCCCTCTGTTTTCATTTAGAAAATGCATTTTTGGTAAAGTCATGTTGTTCATTTGTCCCTCATGTAAATATAAACAGAAACTGAGAACTTGTCAGTAAAACTGCTGTAAGCCTCAAATGTTATTTGAAATAATGGAGTGCAAATAATCACAGCAGTCATGTGATTATCTGATGGCATATATATTACATGTGCTGAAAATGTTATACTATTTAAGAGCATTTCAAGACCAAATAAATGTGACATTTCAGCTTTTAAAATGGCAACAGTAACCGAGGTTTATATAGTTTTAAACATTTCTGATAACTGAAATCAAATAAATGATAGGCATAAATATTATTTAGAAAGAAAATAAACTAAACGAAAATTAGAAATGTTGCTTTAGCCATAAGTTTAAGTTGAGGCACTAAAAGTATTATCTAAAAATCAATAAAAACTAAACTGACACTGAAATATAAATTAATTTAATTTGTATAGCAATATAAAGTTAACATGAAAACTAAAAATATAAAAGTTAAAGCTAATTTAAAAAGGAGCTTCTAAATGATTTTGAGAGTGATTGTTCTATCAAAAACAAAGACATCTACTAACAGTGCTACAGCTTCAGTATAGAATTTCTCCTGGTGAGGAAGATCTTCAGGTCTTCTCAAGCTCTTTCATGAAGTCCTGACCAGCAGGATTCAATTAGCAGACACAGAAATCAATGATCCACACGTCAGAGGAACACAGCAAAGATTTTCTATTGCACATAATCATTGATGAATCTCCTATAGGACCTTCAGCTCAGCAGGGACACAAATATCTGCACGTCTTTCTCCATGAAGTGTTAACCGTGTCTTTAGATACGCTAAAAACAGACACCAAACTAGGTCATCCCAGCTGACAATGTAAGGTTGTAAGAATGTTTCTCTAACATTTGCATGAAGTTTAACAAAAATATTTTTAATGTCATTTTAAAAGTTCTAGGACCGTTTAAAATGTCCAGTTTTTTAAACGTTGTATTAACACTATTGCTTGGTCATGAGAGTAATAATCAAACATTATTTTTTATTCTAACGTTTTTTAAAATGTTCCACTAACTACTTAAGATCAACAGTTTTGTACATAATGTTAAAACAATTCTACTGATGCTACTGCAGGAGCTTTTGTGATGACTTTGTAACAAGGGAACGTTCTCTAAAAGTTTTCTCATAAATAAACAGGTAAAGGAATAGATAAATAAATGCACATTGATTTATTGGTCTACGCATGAAAATATCATGAGAGGTGCTTTGACGAATACAAATGTTCCTTTCATCTGATAACTGAAAATGAGAGAGCTGCTTCAGAAAATTAATTTGCGCACAATGATATTTTTATTCGTTTAGCAAAGTGGTTTTAATTAAGCGCCCTATTTAAATGAGAGGACACATAGTTCCTCGTGTGAGTAAGAAATGCGTTCGTTTTGTCGCAGTGTAATAGGCAGTAGTAACTTCCACTTTCTGATGTGAATTGAAATCTAATGGCAAATAAATATGAAGCTCTCACCACAAGATGCAGAAAATGATTGAGTTATTAAGAGCTATTAGGCTTCCATTTGAAATATGTTAAATAGATCTTTTAATAGCTCAGGGGATTCAAACATGTGAGAGGTTGGGGCGATGAGTGGATCTGATTTCTAAAAAAATATATCAAGAAAGATTGAGCAAGTGTGTGTGTGTGTGTTTTACTGACAATCAAGAACATCACTTCTGAATTTTTAAGGAGTCAGTGCATCAGAATAATATTTGCAGAAATGTTACTATGTCACATTGTTACATTAATGTTATGATGTTACTTGTATTATTTTGTACTGTGACTTTAAAATTAAAAATCATTTTATAGTTTTTATTTATGTAAAGTAATAATATAAAGGTTTAGTAATAATAATAACAATGCATACATTAAATGTATTTATATTAATAAATACAGTGTGATGATACATTCCTGGCTAAATATAATGGTTGTGAGTCCAGAAGAGGATCAGCTTAATGTTTATATTATTATATATTATATATGATGATGCCTCTGTTCCAGCAAACAGAGAAACATTTTAAAACGCCACCTGTCACAAAAGACAAGGTATTTGTGTATGTAACGTTTTGTTCCATTTTGTTTTATCAACTTGTTGACAAAAGTGAAAGTATTTCCATCTGGAATAAAAGATCTCAATCAAAGATCTCTTTAGTATTGAACTACATACTGTCCGGTGACGTGCGTAAGCTAATAAACTCTGTGTATCTACTGCAGGGCTGGAGAACCTGTTGGGCTTGATGAGTGAAGTTGAGGAAATAAAGAAATCTTATCACTGCAAAGAGCCACAGATATGAAAACAGTGTCTTCCAATAACTTAATCAGGTAATTACATAACACAGTCAGTCCAGATTAGTAGCACATATTGAAGTCCACGGTTTCCACAATCCTTCCAAGTTCCAAGTCTGGCTTGTAAACGTTCATGTCAGTAAGAGCAAAGTGATGCTTTCATTTTAATGGTTTCAGTGTAGACATAATTCACAGATGTATGTTGACTTAAACATTATTCATTGCCATTGTGATCTCTCAACTGCCACCGTTTTCTAATGCTCAATGGTTTCTTCTCAGAAAACATTTATGTCTGTTATTCACAGAAAGTTTCTAGTTAAATTGCTGCTTTATCTTCCACTAAACAGTGGTAGAGCACAGTGCTGGCAATTGTTAACCCAGCCAACATTTTTAGGTTGTAAGAACATTTCCCTAATGTTTCTGTTATAACAAAAACATTACAATTTTTTTTGAAAGTTTTTGGAATGTTTAAAATGGCCTGCTTTTCAAACGTTGTATTAACATTATTGCTAATTCTGTATTGTTTCTAAAGTGTTCTACCAACAACTTAAGAATAGCATTATATATATGATATATGTTAAAAATGCTTCTACTAATGTTACTGCAAGAATGTTTTTGACAACTTTGAGAGAACTCAAAGAGAATGAATGAGCAAACATTCTAAGAACATTCCATGTTAGCTGGGAAGCTCTGTTTTTAATATCTAAGCTACACACAAACAGCTGAATGCAGTTTGACAGGCTGTGGCTGTAAATGTATTTAGGTTGTCTTGAGAGAACACCATTTTGCGCTCATTATTTTTGACAGCTAACATCATTATAAATGTGAGGTCACTGCTGAGGTTTATTGGTGTTTATTGCATGACATCATGGTGACGTACTGTCTCTCTCTCGCTCGTCTCTGATTACAACAGTCTCCAAGTGTCTTTTATCTTGACAAGCTACAGTGTCAAAGTAGCTTCCTCATTATTGACAGAGCAGGGTTGGTTGTAGAAGGATGATCTGAACAAACATTCAAAGGCACCTTTTATGACACAACATCATCTAAATCAAGAAACAACCGTGATGCATCAGTCTAAAAATAAGTTGCAAAGTTCATTAGCCTGTCTGAGGACAGCGAAAGTTATTCGAATGTGTTTGAGGCTAACAGATCTACTTTGGTTGTAAGAGTGTTACTTTGAATATTTTAGGAGCTTTCAAAATGTCAGTTTTTTTAAATGTTGTAGTAATGTTATTGTTTGGGTCTAAGAATGTTATTCAAGCTTTTTTAATTCTGTAACTTTTAAACTTAAAACGTTCCACTAGCAACTTAAGAATAGCATTTTTAATGTGGTATATAATATAAAAAACATTCTACTAATGTTACTACAAGAACTCTTTTTGATAATTTTAAGAGAACTTTGACAGAACTTTTAGAGAATCTTAGGCAACATTCTGAGAACATTCCCTTTTAACTTAGTTGAGATTAATGACCACAGCCAAAGGGCTTTTAACGGTTTCAGCCCAGCACATGTGAAGGTTTTTCCAACCACATCAGTGCAGTGCAAGTAGCTCACAACAAATGGCAAAATGCAGCCTGTTGTTACTGTTATTATGACAACAAAAGGGCACAGAAGGGCGAGTTTAAAGCTGGAGGTCGGAATGACATTAACCTTGTACTGTTGAGTCTAACACCAGAGGAAGCTGTGAGGCCATGCATAATGTATTTCATGCTTTTGATTTCATACTCCTGTTTTTAAGGGTGTTATTAGTGGGTCTTGGTGAGACAGGTGTCACTGTTACATTTGTGTCTTACAGTTAAGGGGTTTAAACAAAAGCACTTGTCCCACACTGTGTAAGAACATGAGTGATGCTTTAAATTACACAGCCTGGTATACTAGCTATTATACTAGCTGTTTCTTTTCTAATGTGTTCAGTTGTTTAAAAAAAGGCATCTTAGTTAAATGCTTGGACTTGCAATCAACTCTAATGCCTTAGCAACATCTACCGCATGCTAAATCTCACTTAGACCATCTTGGTGACCGCTTAGCAACACCCTGGCAACCACACACAGCACTGAAGGCGAGTTAGCATGAGCAAGCACCTCTCACGTCGAGTGTAAAACTCTAGTTAAATAACTTTCTCTGTCAGTAATATCTTTGATTTAAACTTCTGCAGTCAGACAGTTCTACTATTTTCTTCCTTTTTAACTCCCTGTTTTTACTTTAGCGCTGCAAAATGACAAAGGAAGGCCCGTGTACTGTCTCTCTAGGTTTTAACAATCTGTCTTACCTGTCAGGCAGGTAATCTCGTATACCCGCGGTTGGAATGCTATTCAGCGTCTCACATCAGAGCTTTGGCTGATAAATGCCGGGGTTTAACTCTGAAACTTTTGATTACAACCCTCTAAAAGACACGTAATATAACCAGAATCCGGGATGAAATATGTGCCCTCACACTGACTGTAATATCCAGGAGTGATGTGTTTATGTCTCTGTACATCCCTGCGTGATTTATGACTCGCTGATAAATGAAACATATATGTAAGCTCTCGTTTTATTGCAGTAAAGTTGGGTTATGGTTTACATGTCTGGAAAGGTTTTTAAATATGTATAAAAAATTTGGCGAGCCCCATATTTCTAGGAAAATGCAAACAGAGTGGATTAGACATAATACACATATATCACTCTTTCTTCCTTATTAATAGATATTAGCATCTTCTGAAAATGAGCGCTCACTTTTTGTACTGAAGCTAATTATAATTGTGAATAATTAAAATGTGTAATAATTAGATCCAACCATTATTATTATCTTAAAAACAGCAGTCAGTCTACAATCTGTGCACATTAAAGTCAATTGCATGTTTGACCTCTAACTAAGGTCAACATGGTTTAATGTAAAAGGTTTTTGTGAGGTAACCTACAGAACAACACTGTGTTAATTTAATTAGTTTATAAGCCCAAAATATGATTTATTATGACTGAATCGAGCTGATTTCATTATGTTACACTTGTAAAACTCATTTTTGGGTGAAAATCTTTCTCACCTTAAGATAGTAACTGCATGATTTTACTTTATTTAGGAGTAACAAGATGTTCATCTTCACTGTTGAAGTTATGTGTGTTTAATATGTTAAAGTTTTGTGGAAAATTGCTTTATTTGTTTGTTCCTCATTAATTCTACAGCAGTGAGGAGTGACTGTAGAAGATATCTAACAGTCATTGAAGAGTTTCTATTAAAGAATCCAGTATTAGGTGACAATATAGCTTTTAACAAGCTATTATTCTGTAACCGTATGTGGAAATTGATTTTCTGAGACATAATGGTGGAGAACAAAATGGCTTCCCTTCCACAAACACAGCTGCTATGTTTATATGTATAGGGCTTAATTAATTTGCGTAGGCAGACAGCATGCCATTATACACCTTTTATACGCTAAATATTTAAACACAATACCAGGGTTCATTTATATAAAATGCTCTTCTTCAGCATGTTCTTGAATGTTTCAGTATAAGCATCCCCCACATGCTCATAAATGTCGTACATTAGTCTCACGTCACCTCCTAACTTCAACTTATATATGTTTGTTTTACTGGAATGTTCCATGAGCAACGTACAAATGATGCTTAACCTTCAGAAAACGCTGATTGTTAAACCTCTGGAGTTGTCATGCTAAATATTATATGAGCAGTTATGTTTGCTTTATATTGGGTTAGCCATTTTTCCACCCTGTTACCATATTTGGGACATACAATTTAGGACATACAGTCTGTCAGTTCTTACTACAAAATACCCAGGTAATGTTTTCAAAATATAATTTCCAAAGTTTTTTATTAACCGAACATGCCACTCAGTAAATCTGCAAGGTTTTGGAGCAGTTTCTGTAACATATTACTATTGTTACTGTATCCTGTAGCTGTGTGGGACTTTCTGAAAGATTACAGTAATGGGTTTCAGTCCTAGAGATTTGTTCTTCCAAACAGGAAATGTCCTGTTACTGTATCCACTTAATGCGATTAGCCACAGCCCGTGACTTAATTGAATGTATCTTAGTGGTTAATTTTGATGCTATGCTAAAGATGCTGTAGATGTCACACCCGCTTACTGTCTTCATTGAAACGAGAGGGGAGGTGGACGCTGGGAATTAGCATACAAAAGAGGACAAAGCAGGCGATTCCTTAGGACACGCGCACTTTATCCTGCTGGAGTTAATTCTGTTTACACACTGAGTGCACTCAGTGGCTCTCGAGGTGTAATTGAAGCTAAGCACTTGTACATCTGTGGCCAACAGTCAGAGTGATGTTTCATAGAAAGCATGGGGGACTGGTGTCTGCTTGAGTTAGTGTGCTTGAGTTAGTGTGCTTGAGTTAGTGTGCTTGAGTTAGTGTGCTTGAGTTAGTGTGCTTGAGTGAGAAATGGACACATTTGTATCTAAAAAAGTATGTGATATTAATGCAATCATCTTTTTGAGACTTAAAGAATTGTTGTAATGTTTTATTAGTGATATATCAGCATTAGTAATGTGATAAATCACACCTGTTGTTGTCCTGCTAGGACTCACATGTGAGCTGATGTCATACAATCACAGTACTAAAAATCACAACCTTCACAACAGCTACATATAAATATAAATAAGAGAGATGTGATTTTTGCAAGTCACTTTATGATGAGTGCAGCTCAAATGTCCAAATTCTTGTTAGGACTGTTGTGTGTTTTGTGTGTCTTTCCTGTATAACTGACATTGCATATCACCCTCCAGTTGACAAATAGTGTGTTAGTTGCCTAAGGTTAAAAGCTTGCCTGCCATTTAGCTTATCTGTTAGCCAATAAGATCAGGGATTAGAGGTAAACTCTTGCTTTTTATGGCTTCTGAAGCAATGCTGATTTCTGCCTTGAGGGCTGTTGATGGAGCGATGGTGGTCTTTTCTCTCTTTATCCCTTAAATAGTTACACACAAAGGAAGTTTGTTACAACAACAAATGACATACAACAAATGTTTGTTGTATTGCATTGCAATTGAAAGTTTCTCTTTTGTGCGAAGAAAATTGACAAATTATGATAATCGTGTGCTGCTAATGATGTTAAATGCACGTTAACTGCAGAATATAACACGTTAAATATGTGTTGCATATTTTGCATACAGATACAGCCAAAAGCGTCTTTTACCGAATTGCACTGCCCTCTATGGGTCTCTCTTTCTCCCTCTCTCTCTCTCTCTCTCTTTCTCTGCCTTCTTTTTTTCTAGTTTTTTTCTCTCGTCTAACCATAGCCATCACCCTTCAATTATTCGTTTGCGTAAAATAAGATGGAGAGAGGGCAGTGCGCGAACAACACACCGAGCACGAAGCTTTTATTTTAAGTCCTCTCATAAATATTCCACAATGCCCCAAATGTACAACTGATCTGACGACGGTACAGCAACAGTGAGCCAATGGAAACGCAAGTTCCACTAGTTGAAACACTAGTTAAGATGGCAACACATCTTCAAAGGCGGATTTATGGGAGGCTTTGGGCGAAACACAAATAAAAATATGAAAACAGCCACAATTGATGCTAGAACAGACATTTAGGATAAACTACATCTGGCAATAAACTACAACGCGATACGAGCCGAACCTCTCGCAGTCGTGTCGGGGATGCGCACTTTACACGCCCGTTTCGCCGGTCCGCGCTCGGTTTTTTGGATGCATCCAACGGTGGTCTTTTCTATTAGCAGATTTAACTTGCCGGTTAAAATGGACACGGCACAGGTTGGATTTGGCCAGGAAACGGCAATTTTCAAAAGAAATTCCTAAACTTGCGTTGTTTTCTCTTCTTTTGGTCGCAGACCGTCACGTTTCCAGGGAGAGTTTGTGTGATCCAGGCACATCACGAAGCACGCGGATTATGATACAGGCGGGCTGAAGCGGAACCGGTGTCTTCAAGGTAATGGACTGCTCATGATGTTTCGGATCTGACACACTGAAGCGGGTAAGAAACACGGCTTTTCTTCCAGAGCACAGCGTCTCATGTGAAAGCCCGTGTCTGCGCATGGAGCTGTCCGTGGTGCTGAAATGCAGTTTTTGAGTTGGCACAAGGAATTGGCGAAAACACTTGTGCTGTTGTCAGAAAAGGATGCAAATGTGTTAGTTGTCTGTGCGTTACACAACTTGTGCTTTATAAGCTCTAGCCATTACACTAAAACCTGGATTCGGATACATTACGAACGCTTTGCTTTAAAAACGGGTGAAGAAATACAGTGGGCGATGAATGCGCTCTTGTCTGAATTGATTATATTTTTATTTCGAATTTACATAGTTAACATAAATATACACTCCTGATGTAGTGTTTGTGGCTGTTTTTTCATGCATGTAGTATAGCGCATTAGACTTAAGAGCTCTCTATGAGTGTGAACGTGTATGTGTGGGTGTGTGTTTGCGCGTCCAAGTGTGTGTTTATGTGCGCGCCTCTATCTTAGAGAGGGAGAGTGAGAGAGAGAGGGAGAGAGAGAGAGAGAGAGGGAGAGAGAGGGAGAGAGAGAGGAGGGTGATTAGCAAGAATACAAATGCTTCCACACATACCGGATGCTCAACAAAATGGTTTAATATAGTGTTATTTGCTACTTAAAGAAATGGAATCGGGTTATAATCGATGACGTGGCGTTTTGCTTTTAATCGACTCGAGTCGTTGTCGCCTGAGGGATGAGCCATGACTTTCACATGAACCAATATGAAAGAAATGTACCATGCACGCTCTTGTGAAACGTAGATGCGTCGATTCCTCTGTGGTTTAACTTCGATACTCGTTGAGAGTTGAAATCTCTTGAAATCGTCGGATATGTTTGGTGAGTACCAAAATGATTCCAAAAAATGATTCGCAGCGGGGTTTAGTCTCGGGCTTTGGTTGACGATAAAATGCGTACGTGATGTTTTAAAGCAATTTCCAAAGTGACGAATGGTTTGTCTTTTTTTGTCATGTTATTTGTCGATCGACAGACGTTGAAGTTAAAGCCACTGGATAGCACAGAGATCGATTTGTTCGGTGCATAAGCAAGTGGGTTTACATTGTGCCTCTGTCAGTTTAGATGCCGTCAGATAATTTGTTGAAAATTCATCCCCAAATTGCGCATTTGGAGAGTGAACGGTGTTTCTTTCACTCGTTGCTACTTAAATCTGCCATAATGCGAGAGTGTCCCCTTTTTATTTCCGTTTTTGTGTCAGATGCCTTTCTAAAGATGCTTAAATGTGTGAAACAAAATGTGTCTCTATCTGATACATCTTGAACATTGATATACACGGTCTGTTGTAGTGAATAAATGAATGCACTTCACATGTCATTGATAGTTTGGTAAGAAACTGTTTCTTCTTATTAATAAAAATGCATTTAAAATATAAATATTGCAATTGAATCTGTATTGCGTATTGAGAAGTTTAGTCTTAAGAACGGTACACACCGTCCAACTCATCAGCCTGGACCTTAATGCATTAATCTTTGATTGATCTACGTAATGTTCTTGTAACATTTGGGGTTTTTCCCCGTTTGTTGTAGTTTGCATATGTGAAGGTTCATTGCATGTTTTCCTTTTTTAGATGAAACCACAATCTGCATCTGCACTACAGTGAGCCGGGCCGTTCCTGCACAAGAAAATGCATATCTGGATTCTGAAGATAATATTGCTGGTTGCCACGTCTCTGTGTCTGGTTGAGATGTATGACAGTTATGGGGAGATCTGTAGGAGTCTGTGCACTTGTGATGAGAAGGAAGGTATTCTGACCGTCAGCTGTGAGAACAGAGGCATCGTGCGGCTGTCGGAAATAAGCCCGGTGCATTTTTCTACGTACCATCTTTTGTTGACAGGCAATTTGTTAAAACGATTATCTGTCAATGACTTCATCAACTACACTGGAGTTTCTATTTTGCATTTAGGTAATAATGACATATCGGAGGTGGAGACTGGGGCGTTCAATGGACTCCAAGGATTAAAGAGATTGCATTTAAATAATAACAAAATAGACACGTTAAGGGACGACACGTTCGTCGGGCTGGAGAGCCTAGAGTATCTTCAGATTGATTATAATTTCATTAGCACTATTGAACCGAATGCTCTGAGCAGACTTCATCATCTAACTGTGCTTATTCTAAATGACAATTTGTTGTCTTCTCTGCCCACCAATATTTTCCGGAACGTGCCCTTGACGCACCTGGATCTCAGAGGCAACCGGCTAAAAATGTTCCCTTACATTGGACTTTTAGAACATATGGATAAAGTAGTGGAATTACAGCTGGAGGAAAACCCGTGGAACTGTTCTTGCGAGCTCATAGCTCTCAAAGCTTGGCTGGAGAGCATCGCCTACACTGCTTTGGTGGGGGAGGTGGTGTGCGAGACTCCTTTCAGGCTCCATGGCAGAGATCTGGACGAGGTCTCAAAGCAGGAACTGTGTCCCAGAAGGGCCATTTCAGAGTATGAGATGCGCCCTCCGCCCCCACTCAGCACCAGTGGCTATTTTCAGACCACGCCGGTGGCTGTGACAGCATCAGCTACATCTTCAGCAGTTCTTCGCTCCTCATCCAGGCCGACCAAGGGCACCCGTCAGTCCAGCAAAACCAAGTCCAAGCCCACATCTCGAATTCCGGCCAACCCTTACAACTATGGGCCCATCATTGCTTTTCAGACCAAATCTCCCGTGCCTTTGGACTGCCCCACCACCTGTACATGCAATCTGCAAATCTCTGACCTGGGGCTAAATGTCAACTGCCAGGAAAGGAAGATTGAAAACATATCAGATCTAAAGCCCAAGCCATACAATCCTAAAAAAATGTACCTCACAGGGAATTACATCCCTGTGGTACGGAGATCTGACTTCGTGGAGGCTGAGGGACTGGATTTACTGCACCTGGGAAACAATCGGATCGCACTCA
>JAZGTK010017037.1:0-12450 GCA_036877625.1 Ambastaia sidthimunki
CCGACATTGTTTCAATCCAGCTGTAACTTGCCATTTCTGTGAATGTCTGAAGAAACTGGAGAACAGAAACTACAGAAATGTTCTGATTTACCAAAAGTGTGCATGTGTTGTTAATTTTTATTTTTTACTACAGAAACTCTCATTTAATATCAGGGGTTCATATTATCATATTAAATATAATATTCAAGAATGACATTGTATGCTTGTTTAAATAAATATACTATAAGTTGAGACTTACACTATTTTAATTTTCTTATTTTAAAACCTTTTCGACCAGAATGCTTTTGCTTAATAGCAATCTCCAAACCTTTTTTAAGCATTTCTTTTTATCTTATCTTTTTACAAAAGCAACAGTCTTTGCCAGTGCAGTCATCTATACACACCTATGTTTGAACTATGCATACCAGAACTATACTAACAAGTATTTGTAAATGTTGGTTTATACAAATATTGGGCATATTTAATTGACAGGTTTCAACTCTGATAAAAAAATACCTTGATGTTTAAACACTTGCTTTATATAAGTAATGCAGGTATATGTAAAAAACAGCCAGTTTTTGCTAATTAATTCTGCAACCCGTAACTTTTGTCTCTCTATAGCCATCACTCTTTAAAACACAAAATTGCAAGTTGAAGTGAAGTTATTTTGTGGATGTACACGTGGATGTACATATAATGTGAATAACAAGTTTAAATTCTTAACTACTGCTGTAAGAACAAACTACAAATGCTACACCATCTGCAGTATCCAGACATGCTATATAGTAGGCAGTTCTTTCTGTTTACACACAACGTAACAAGGTCAAACTGACATTTCTTTATAGATATTGGACCTGACAGCTTAAATTACATATCATTTTTACAAACTTACTGTTGTGAATCGGGTTAAGATAAGAAAGCAGTTTTGAAAACTGATCTGTTATGCACTTGCCCACTAAACTGATTTTTGTTATTGCATAAATAAAAAGTTACAAATTGCATTTTTAGAAAAAGTGCTAAAAAGGTTCTTCTCAGTAATGCCATAGAAGAACCTTTTTTGATCATCCAAAGAATCTTTCAGTCAAATGTTTCTATCAAATCAGGGGCAGTTGTGGTTTACTGGTTAGTGAGTCGGGCTTGTGATCAGTAAGTTGTTGGTTTGATTCTAGTGCCGGCAGGCAGCAACTGAAGTGCCCTTGATCAAGGCACCTAACCCCCGATTGCTCCCTGGGCACTGCAGTGATAGCTGCCCACTGCTCCGGGTGTGTGTGTGTTCATGACTTGCTGTGTGTGTTCACTCCTCACCAGTGATGGGTTAAATGCAGAGGTCACATTTCGGGTATGGGTTACCATATCTGACAAATCTTTCACTTTCAAATCTTTTAGTTCATTTAATTCTTGCCTGTTTATAGTTTTTAGAACCTTTTGTAATAGAACAATTTTGTGAACAATAAAAGTTCTTTATGAAACCATACAGCATAAAAAAGACTTTTAGGAACCTTTATTTTTAAGAGTGTACAGTCATGCCTGCTGTGTAAAGCATCTCTGTTGTGAGAAGTTTTGTGTTTAACATGCATTCTACATAAGAAAACAGAAAGCAGATTAAGCCAAACAAACATGGTGCTTTTTTGAGTGGAATGGGACACTCCTCTACATTCTGCCTGTCACTAGTAGGGTGATGTGATCATTCTGCATCACAGCAGCCTTATCTCATGGATACACTCCGCCTACTGCCAACACTCCACACAAGACTTCCTGTTACAGAGTAAACATTAACTTCAGCAGCAGATCATGTCCTCCTCGTTGACAATGGATAACATGAGAAAAGTAAAGATCATTCTATTGTCTATATATACTTTCAGATAAGATTTTGAGTTGGGTGTGGATCACTATCTGAACCGCCTACCTGATTATGCTATCATATCTGATACGGGGAGGCAAGTAGTATTAGCGTTTTGTTTAATGATGAAAGGAAGTACCTAGCTATCAATGAACTATAAATAACAATTAAACATTATTATCTTTAGGGCCAGATCATTTGGCTAGGTGGGGGTTAACATGGTGCGTTTGCATGGAAAGCTACAATTACCTAGCAGGTCTCTTGTGGGACACTGTTCTGCTGAAGAGGCCATAGAATGCGATGACTGTGTTTAACTGAACAGGTCAAGTTACCGTCTTTGATTTCACAACACAGTCAAGAGGCAAAAGCAGATCAAACACAATTTAATGCTTTCTGATTAGGTTTACTGCTCACCGCATTAAAAAGAAGTAATAGAAGAACAGAGGCATTAAAATTAAATAAAAAAAACACTAGTTTGTGTCGAAAGGTGACAAAATGAAATTTGAGAACTCTGGTCAAAAATGTTTTGATGTAAAGAAAGAAGACACACACAAAAAAACTTAAGTTAATTATGCACTAGCTCTCAAAAAAGCCAATTGTCTAAAACGATTTAAACCTAACTTTAAGTAATCTAGCAGTAAAGCAGGAAAAGGCAAAGATTACTTGCCTAAGCATTTTGGTTTGACTTGACTGAGCACTAGCCGCTAATCCCTTATGCCTGTAAGCGCTGTGCTGCGCGAAGAGGTAGTTTTCTTTCCTGGAGTTTTTATAAGGCATGAGAGAGTTTAAGCTGGAAAGAAAATCTATGGGCCTTTTGGGGTGGTCGGCATGCAGGGAAAAGTTTGGCTGTAAGGCTTAAACATTCAGTACGTTGTGTGCAGACAGACAGCCATCTTGAAAAGCACTTGAGCAAACAGCTGACTTGCATTCATTTGCTTCATGTGCAATTCATCCCCTGACAGAATTGAAAGGCAGTTTTGGTTTTCACTGACTGTTTTTTTTAAACAGGCAAAAAAAGTCAACAGGTTCAACAAAGTTGTCAATGGCTTCATGTTGTTATTACAGTAGACAGCTTTTAAATTCTTGTGCCCTTATGCAACCTGCATACATCTGAAAGTTTCATTGTGCAACAAATGACTGAAATCAACAACGGAATGATGCTAGTCACTACAAATACAGCAAAGCTAATAACAGAACAAACTGAATGTTTGGTCATTTATGATGTAATAATGTATGGCTGCAACTTTGGTGCTCCAGCTGATGTTTGCTCCTTTATGCATCAAAGCCAATACATTCAGACGTCTCGTCTCTAACAAGAGAAAAGTCATTTAACAGGCTTTGATGAACAGCATAGTTTCAAATGTGAGTTTGTGGTGAGTTTCAAATGTGACAAACAGAAAAAACTTAGTTTGCTGGTATATGCCTACAGATTATCCACAGCCCAACTTGTGCATTGCAAATTAACAGAATCAATCCATCAAATGTTCCCCTTAAAACACAGCATGATTTCGGGAACAAATAATTTCACACGCAGCCACTCACATTCTTAACATGTCCCAAAACAGGGACATTTCCATTAAATGGATTTATGTCACTTTATTATTCGGCTTCAGTCAAATGGCTCAAGAGATCTTCTCTCTTTGTAGAAGCATCCAAGTCAGAACAAGTTTAATCCATCAGTCAAACACAAGCGGGAATGGAATCCATCTTGTGTTACAATGTTGCTGCTGAACAGTTCCGACTTTTTGGAAAAAGATGTTTAGATCCCTGTTTTCACCATCACATGTGCAAAGATGGCAAAACAAACTAAAAAAAATCAAAGCACTAAATTCAAATGTCTTTTTAAAAATATAGATTTCACTTTGAATATTGTCTCTCTGACTTGACAAATCAAGGCACTTGGTTTCTACGGCCAGTGTTACTGTTGCACTCAGTGCTGAGTTAGTCTAAATGCAGGAATCACGGTTTCCCCACATCCACTGTGATTTTAGTGAATAGCCGGTCTTTCTCCACTTTAATAACCTTGTATGTTAAAGAATTGATTCCGTCACTTGCCATTGTTTCCCTTGTGTGAGATATTCGGTCAAACCTATAGCAGGAAAAGACAAAATTAACATACCATAAAGCCAGAATGTCTATAAATAACCTCTTAAATTATATTATTTAAGTTGTATTATTAAGTTTATTAAGCATGATAACAAAACAGAAATTCCACTGATTATTCATCATTTAACATCATCCTTTGGTTTGTTTTATTTAAAACACACAATTCTATTTCTGCAATGTGGCCACTGAGAAGTAATCTGAGCTTTGAGCTTATCAGAGTGATTAAACATTGACTAAAAGCTGTGAAGACACAGCCGGTGTTTAAGGTAGAGTGCTGTGATTTTTTAAGGCACCTCTGAGGATTGGGCTCGTTTTTTTGGTCTCGCTCGTGGCGGATCATTCGACACCTGCCAATCATCCCGTCTGGTCTGGATATGGACATCCCTTTAGAGCTGATCCTGTGAAAACATACAGTCTCATTTCAGTCTGATTAAAGCAAATACACATAGCACATCAAGTTCAAAGGTCACATGTGTGAGATGCTGAAAGGGCTTTTTCCTGTCAGCTACAAAACTGCCTGTATTACAACTAAGTCTAAAGAAACCAAATGAATACAAGGTCAGATTTGTATATGTTCTGAAGGAAATATGCTCACCATAGCAAGAACCACAATTAACCACACACACACACACACGCACGCGCACACACACACACACACACACAAAATACTCCCCACACAAAAAAATTTGGCAAATGCTTTTATCCAAAGCGACTTACAGTGAATTCAAGGTATACATTTTTATCAGTACTTGTGTTCCCTGGAATAAAAAACCCACAACCTTTGCGCTGCTAACGCAATGCTCTACCAGTTGAGCTACAGGAACACATAATTTATTAGAGGCACAAGAATAAACCTCAGAGCAAATAGACATTTACTAACACGCTGGTGTCATGACCCAGTGGTCTCTATACCCTCCTAAATAAAACTGGCAAAAGGCCAAAAAAGTAAACAAGACAGCTAGGGAAAGGTTTTCTTCAAAGACATGGATAAACCACTAAATAGTTCTATGTGTCCTTCAGAGTTCAACCACCAATGACTGCTCCTGATGGTCATGCTGATGATAAGGTTTATCTGCTCCCCGCTTTGCTAGTGACAAAACACTCTTTATCTCCTTACTATGAGCAACACAAAAACCAGATAAGGAAAATGAACACAGTTCCAGAAATTGTGGTGGCCACTTTAGTAATCACTGAATCAATTGACATTTACCATCAAATATAAATCTCTAAACCCCTGATTGTGCAACGCTATGTTGACAGCCCAGCAACAGGATGTGTGATGCTTAAAATAAAACCCTCAGCCTAACTTGACAATTCCAGCTTTATCAGACCAGAGGTTTCCTCAGTTCACCACGTGCGTTGAGGATAATACAATCTTGAACCTGTTAAATATGTCGTCGTCTTCTCCTCCCCAACCCCAGTAGTTGTTTGGAAAGCCGTTGATCTTGAGAAACTGTTCTTTGCTCAGGGACGACACACCACCAAAGTACTGTGTGTATGGCAACCTGTCGAGAAGGGAGAGAGAGATTCAATACTCGGAGGAACTGTTGCGTGCTGTGTGGCAGCTGCTAAGGTATCTCTGCGGGGAAAGACCTCTGTCTCAATGATACACTAATGAGAATTTGCAGGGAGCTAAAAGTGAACCTGATAATAGCTGCTGCTTCAGAGTTACCAGCTTGTTTTGATCGGCAAGTTAGGGTATGATACTGTATGTCATTATTATTCAACAGAGATTAATGAAATAAAAAAAAAACAGCTATGCAAAAAACATGCAAAATTAGGCTCAGACGATCTTTTACATAACCACCTGTTTAAAAAATGGTGTCTCTCTTTGAGATTAATGAGTAAACACAGTATTCTCACTTTCCTCAGCACTGCAAAATTACTAAATTACAAATCATTACCAGATGTTTTCAAGGCTTTGTGGGAAAAAAGTGCCGGCCAGCACTGTTACAGCCTTACAAAAAACTGCCAACATTTTTTTACAAAAGAACAAAACAACCATTTCAGTGTGTACAGCTTTAAAATGCAAACTTTAGGATTTTATTTCCTCATTACACACTGTAAAGACAAAAGCGAACACACCATCATGCTTGAATCGAGCGCTGCTTGATCAGGATTGTGTGTCTGACGCATGTGCTGGAAGTCTTACAAGCTACAGTTTCACTGCACACTAAGTGTGGACCCTAATCTGATTTACATATGACATCAGCAGAATATTTCCTTGTAATACTTGCTACTCTGTTAATTAAAACCTACAGTTTGCTTATTACAGGAAATGTAAAACCTACAGTTTGCTTATTACAGGAAATGTAATGTTGTGGAAAGCACACCGGTTTATACTATTTTTGAGGATGCTAAAGGTGGCTTATAGCTGATTCTGCTTAGGGCCCAGCTTGGAGAACGTTTAGCATAAAAAAGTTGGCCCACCTCACTTTTGTAGACAATTTAAGGCTATATAAATTGTATTTAATTTGATATATTTCTTTCTTGCTTATTAATGTATTACAAAATTCCAGTGCAGATAAAACAGAAAGTAACCAAAATAAGTACAGACATACCTGAAGCCAAACTTGTCCATGGATACAGACAGATGTCTGGGCTGACTGAAGCACTTGTAGATGTTGCGGTCATCCATGGGAATGAGGTCAACATCGCTGAAGACAAAACAATCATAGTCATACTCCTTCACAGCCTCCTCGTAACCGATGTTGAGAAGTTTGGCGCGATTGAACGTTTCATCTCCAGCCTAACAATGGGAGGAGAGGAAGTCTTGTGAGAGGCCAATAGGAGATAATTAGCTGACACATATAACACTTGCAAATAAGGTCAAATGTTTAATATGAAAGAGTGTGGAAAAATCATGATTAAATGTGTATAAAACAATGTAATTATTTAGGCCTTTTCATCCTTTCCAAGATTTTCAAAGCTTCTTACACTGCTTGAATAAAACCTCAAATTAACTGGAATATTCATTCTACAGTAGTAACAATAACAATTGTGGTATTGTGGTGGAAATTACAGTTATCATTTTTAAGAAGATCTCAGTCGGCCCATGAGAACACAGACTAAGTTTCAGATAGTCTCCAGCTGTGATTCAGATCTTTCCACTGTATTTTGGGCTTTGGCTCATGATTAATTGATGTTGCTTCTGTCTGCAGGCCACCATCCCTTAATCTAAAAAGCATTACTGCAGCACTTCAGCTTGTGTAATGAAATTTAATGACAGCAGATCCTCAGGGGGCAAAAAAATCTGTTAACCCCCTACACAGACAGTAGCCGGACAGTGCTTTGTAACACAAGAAACCCAAACAAACTGAGGTGCGCTTGTTCTAGCCAGTGGAGACACACAACTGATTCTGAAGATGTGGCCTGTGCCTTCAGAATAAGGCTTAGCTTAAAAAAGCGAGAGCATTCTGTTCTTCAGTGAGCTTTTCAATGGACATAATGTGGGGGTTTCACATGTCAATGCTAAGATCTGATCATCAGCCTGTGGAGTGTCACTAGAGGATTCTGGAGACTAAAGAGGAGATTTTGATTCTTGAGGAATCAAAACACAAAGAACTAAAAGTGAAAAGCTTTATTGTGCATATAGGGTAGATTTATGCGGTGGGGAAAGATGCATGTTTTTCAAACAAGGCACTGACGTCTGCGTTTTCCACAGGAAAAATAAACACAGGAAGTGTTTCCAAAATAAATAATCAATTAATTAATAATAAAGAATCAGATAAAGAAAATAAATGAAATCAAAACGTTTTTTATTCTGCCAATAAGATTAGATAAAGTTATCAAATCACACTTCGCAATACAAAACACAGCTATTTTTGGCACAGGAGTTGCCATCTGTAGGACAATAATACATTGAGGGAGAGATGAAGAATGGAAAAGGAAATGACAATGAGAAAATAGATAATCAAGAGACCAACGTTACCATTCATCAAGTGCAGCCAGTGAAGCGCAGCATGATTGGCCAGAAATAGAGCAAGCAGACGTCTCACCTCAAGTGCAAGGGCCTCTGACACACATAAAAGGGGTTTGGTTTGGACAGGACAAGGGCAAGGAAAGCAAGATGGAAGGGAGAAAAAAATGCAAGGTGCAAAGAAAAGGGAGTGAAAGAGAGAGCAAAAACAATTAGAAAGAACGATCAGGCAACACTTGAGAAAATAATCAGATAGATGTTCCCAAAATGTACAAAAAATGTATTGTAACAGACTACATCCCATAGAATAAATAACATATTACGTTATTACGATTTTTCTTTTTCAATCTTAAAAAAATTCAAAAGCCCACCACTTAATACACTTTGTGAATTTTAAAGATCCTATACTCCCTTGAGAGCGCTCTCCAAAGCCACGCCTCCTCCAACATATAAATGTACACATAGTTTGACAGGCAAATAGTACATCCTATTATTGCACTCAGACCCAATGCAGTGATTGGACAAACATGGTGCTGCGCCTTCCACAGAAGATACACATTTACACAAATGTATTTATGAATCCCTTACAAAAAATACTCCAGGTTACTTTTATAGTAAATGTGAGCAATTTTCAAGTATATCTTTAAAATACTTTATGTAGTAAGTGTAACAGTGGTAAAGGGTTACTAACTACATAAAGTGGTAAACAGTTTCTTACTACAAGTGTTGTAAACTACAACAGTTGTAAACTAAACTAGTTTACAACTTTTTTTCTGAGAAGTTCATTAAAAAACACTGAAAGTAAACTTCCTTATTTTTTAGTTTAAAAAAAGTACACTAACAGCACACTTTGAATAAAACTGAGGTTTGTAAGTTAATGAAAAGCTAGTAATTAATTTCACAAAAAAAAAATTGCAATTAAAATAATTTTAAAATGAAACAAAACTATAACACAACTACAAACTATAACAGTTCAAAGATTTTTTTTCTGTATGTCATGTGACCATTTACTAACAGAGAACTGTGAACATTAGAACATGTTGTGTAATATAAATTTAAAATTTCAGGGGTTCATTTAAGTAAATACACAATCTAAGAGACTGTTACTGTATAAATTTTGTATTGTAGTTTTGTATTGTAGTTTATCAGTAACTGACAACAATTTCCAACTAATCTACTCAGCACTGTTAGCCACACATAATCATACACATTAGTCTTGTCGTTTGTTTGGTGCATTTTCAAACCACTGATGACTAACAGTTTAAAATGGATTAGATTAGGACATTCTGTACTGTGAGAGCTCCAATTAAAACAGAACTCTATCTCACCTATTATTCCAGCCTGTAATATCATGGACGATTATTAAATGACAGGAGTTCACAGTCCTCACTATCCAAGGAATAATTTGCATTTTTCTGAAAGGCCGCCCAACCACAGACAGCTGTTCTCTCTACAACAGTCAGGGGAACCCAGTTTAGAACTGCTTATTTTCTGAAGGTGAGAAATAATTTAAAAACACAAGAACTCAGAGCTGGATGGCAAGTCTGTATTTACTTGATATGGAGTCAAGTGGTAAAATATTGCTGTAATGTGGTACGTGTGGCTCATCCATTAAAAACGTATGTATGAGGTTGGAGCCTTGAGTTTGAGTCTGGCTTGCAGTTCTTTCTAATACTGTAAAGTAGGGGTTGGCAACCCTGGGCACACCTGCCATCATTTTGGAGGGGTAACAACTTTCATTCTCTGTATAGAAGAGAAAACTGGGAAAATAAAACACAATACAAGCTTAAGTGTTGTTCTTCTGTAAATAAAGTATCAAGATCAAGTACAAAAAAATCAAGAACTCATTCTTAATTTCATCAGGTCAAATTTTAAGCTACAGATGACTGCAATGGATGCTAGGAACTGAGCAACAAGATAATAAGAAAGCTTTTACTGCCATAGAAACCATGGCAACACAATTTCTGCCATACACAATTTTAATTGCATACTGTGATACTGGACTGTATTAAGTACCTACTTATCAACCATTAAAACAATATGTTCTGCATAGACTAAGTCTGTTCTAGTCTTCCGTAATATTTTCACTGGTCATGCGAGTGGGTACAATTAAATGTACAATTTAACCACAAGGAATAAATTTTTTGGTATCTTATATCATTTACATTGAAAAGAGCTTCACAAGCTTTTCTGGTATCTTTAATTTATTAACTTTGTGAATTTGGTGGCTCCTTATCTCCTGTGGCCTTATGGGATAGAATAGTGTCCATCTGACACACACTTCTCAAAACCAGTAAACCATTTGGCTATTTCTCATCTACATGTTTTTTTGCATACTGAGGTTTCAGACATACTCTTCTTTATGCATACTAATTCCCGCCAACTATATAGAATAGAAGTAGTTAATTGCACACACAGAAATGCAGAAGTGGTAGTTGTAGCATTTAGCATGTCACACATGATGTTTCACACAATCATCATGGACCACAAAAACTCGTTTGTTGTTTGCAGAAGATAACCGCAAGAAACACAAACATACAGGTGAATGAAATAACCCAAGAAGAGTTTTTGACAAGAAGAGAAAAAAACAAGGATCATAATCAGTTATTATGTGTTAAACGTAAATAGTATGTCTCACTATTTTAAACACATAAAACTGTTGCGTTACCGCTCCATTTAATATGACAAATAAAATGACATGCAAGTGTAGTAGTTTAGCATTAAACATTACGTTACTTGTGGCTAATTCATTATAACGAAATAAAATCATTTGATCTAAAGTAATGGTTATAAAATTTCATTATATTATCCATGAACATGATTTGTTAGTCCTGTCAGATTGCTTTCCATCTGCAGTGTAGATAACAAACACTCCTTCATAGCATCATCAAGCTGTTGTTGTTTAAAATATGCAACCTCTAGCAGTGAAAATTACATTTTCTGCCTTTAAATGATAATTTTTTAAAATGGAACCTGTCTGCCCATCTTTGTTCTGAAGGATCATTACCAGAGAAATCAGCCATTCAGAAGAACAAAACGAAAATGTTCCAAACATACCTCATAACACCAGATAACAAATAAGATATGCTTAATAAAGGAATAGTTTGCTCAACATAAAACTTAACATCTTATAAATGATAATGTTTCATGTCGATTTGAGCATGTATAACTTTCTTAATGCATTAGTCACTTTTTCCATGTAATTACAATGGCAATATAATTATAATGGCAATTTTAATGCAATAGGGGCTTGACTTTTTTTCTTAAAATAACGCAAATGCATAGTTTATACAACTAATGCACCATATTTAAATCTTTCAGGCATTAAGTTTTTACCAACTAAAAATCTTTTATCATATTAAAAAGAGTGGCCAGGATATTCTTCTAAATTCATCTTCTGTGTTTCACAAAAGCAAGCATGTGGAAGTTTTATTTTTCGTTAACTGTTCCTTTAAAATGATCAAACACACAAGAAAGCAACCTCTGACTCAATGACATCAGTCTGTACCGGAGGCCTTTGAACCTGTGTAATTACAACAGCCACAGAGGTCAAAGATTGCTGGGATCCATTTTACTGCACTGGTGATAAAACCAACCTGGTTGATGACATAGACGCCGTAGTCCAGCTGCTGGCGCTTCAGGATGGGATGCAGGTAATAGAGCCAGAACTTTAGATGTTCATCACGGTTTCTAAAGGGGATGATCATGGCCACCTTCTGCTGGGCGATGCAGTCTTTAGGTTTAAACCGCCCACCGGGCTGCAACTCTGGGTTCTGATCTCTCACCAGGTCCAGGGTGACAGGATCAGAAAACTCAATCCGGAGGGGACCCACTATAGTAATAAAACACAATGGACATAGTTTATAAACGTAGAGATTTTAAATAAATGTAAACAAATGGTTATATACAAAGTATTCAGAATTACATTCAGTGCATAACTTGTTCTAGCAATATTATTAACGATCTTAAATAAATGTCTATTGAAATTTGTGTGTACTTTATTTCCTGTCTTTAAAATATATCGGCCACTGGAAACCGTCTATTGGTTAACGCTGCTCTGCATGCTGTGTCTTAACTTCAACTATCTCTCCTTACCCGTCTCATTATTATTCATGACAACTGTAGTTGACGTTTGTATCTGATTACATTGTCACACTACAACAGCAGCAAAAAAAACTGTCTCACATAACAGAAAAATGGCAGGACGGATTATGCGTGTAACAATGCTTCTTGATCATTTGCAAAACTAAGGTCTAAAGATTCAGACACGTCAATTTAAATAAATCAGCAGGAGTAGATAAAGTAAAGTCGACCAACACTTAGGCAAGAGATCAGTCCAGCTGTCAACAAATGTTCAATGAAGGGGCAAATGTTATTAGCCACAGTCGAGACAGCTGCAAAAACATGCCATTGTGTTTGGAATGTGGTTTGGGAGAACAGAACGTGATAATCACACCATTTAAACCCACCAGAACTTTCTCAGAAACAAGATGACAAAATGTGAACACATCTGAGAAGTCTTTATAAATATTATTTAAAAACCTGACTGATAGCTTTTAAAGGGACAGTTTCCACAAAAATTAAGGTTTTGTCATCATTTAATGCT